>OMLB01015184.1:14468-30595 GCA_900302555.1 Myripristis jacobus
CTGTGACACAGGGTAATCTTGATAATATTTATGGCGTGATCTTTGGCCTCTTACAAGTTGATCACAAAACGGCAGCACAGTTTATCTACTAACTGCCGTCACCACAAACATGCACAGGATATTATTTTTTATTTTATAATCTTCTATCAAATGTAGTCAGTCATTATCTGACAAATAAGCAAGACGCAAGCATATTAGTGCATAATTACACACCAGGATACATTTCCATACAAAAATCCTAATCGTAACAGTAAAAAAGTCATAACAGTGCAGGAAACAAAACATCACTGTGCTTAAATGAAGCATAGCTTACCTATAGACTTGGAGTGTAAATCATTCTTTATTGTCCAACTTTATTGCCAAAAAAACATTCAACCAAAACACGGTGCAATCCATACTTTAAACAGAAAAAGAAAAGCATTAACAGCTGGTGTAACAGACAGTTATTCCGATGTTTCTGCAGGGGTGAGTGGGATCGTACAGAGCTAACACCGCGATGGCGGCGCTCTGAGAATTACTCTGTCGACAAATAACTTTGGACATCAGATTTCACAATAGAGGCGGGAAAGGGTCGACTCCTGCATGACAAAACAACTTGCTTGCAGTACATCACCTTGTTTTTTTTTTCTTTTTTAAAATAATATCCGCATACAGTCATTATAAGCAACCTGAAGCATGTGTACGTTTGCCTTTTTAACTTGGGCCACAAGGCGGCAGTATAGAGAGGAGTACAATGTGCTCTAAACCAGTGGTTCTCAAACATTTTTTCAATAATGAATCCCCAAGAGCCTCTTAATCAGCACAAAAAGGTAGAAAAACAAGCGTCTCTGCAGAGGGTCAGTCCAGCTCCATCAGTCTGAAACAACATCCTTATACTGAGCAGATTCTCTTGTTCCTGCCTCTTCCTCTTCTCTTCTTCCTCCTTGCTTCCAGCTGTATCGCTGCTATGCTTCAACCACTGATCCATTTTCTGGATTTGTTTTGTCTTGTCTTCCTGGTCAGAGTGAACAAACGTCCTCGCTCGGCGACCACGGCAGCAGATTTAAACCACAAACAACGACGCCATGAAATGGACTCTTACTTTCTTGATTTGATGTATTTCCAGTTGAAGCAGGATGTTGGGGCGGGTCATGGTGCAGGGAATTGCAAAAGGATGTCAAACACGATTTCTGGAACTCCTCTGGTTTAAATTAGGAAAGCCCTCAGAAAACAGATTCTGCTGAGAAAGGATACTGGAACCCTTTCTCTGTGAGCCATTGGCTGTTTGGCATAGTTCAGTGGGATTAACAGTGTCTGTGTGTGTTTGTGTGTGTGTGTGTGTGGTGCAGAGCTGATGACAAGATATCTGGTTCCAGTTATTCAGTAAATTCTGAACAAACAACAGAATTCCCACCCAACTACAAGTGGGTTACAGAGTATTTTAATCCCTGAGAGGTGTCAGAATATTAGCTGATGTGTGGCTGTCGGGGGATTAGGGCGGCCGACAACTAATGATTCATTTCATTGTCAAATTAGAAAATGTCTAGATGTCTTATGCATCATTTTATTGACATTACCCTGGCAGTCAGGACATATTTTGGATCTTTGCACCCTGTTGCCTGGCTGTGATATTTCTGTAATATTCCTATAATAATCAATTACGTCCGAGGAAAAGGCTGATGCAGGGCTAAGCAGTTTGATCATTTGCTCGATGAAAAGGCCTATAAATTAAATCAGAACATTAATAAAACTGTGGACGCAGCTGACTACCACTGCCAGCAACAAGGCCCCCATAATCCCACAGCTTCCTCAGGGGTATTTTGACATTTCTACAGCAATTGGGAACAGATGTGTACTGTTTTAGGTTTCCTAAAAATAGAAAACGTACATAAGAATCACCTCACCCCCCCACACCCTCAGCAAAAAAACAAAAAAACACTAATAATCTCCGTGGTTACTACAACTGATGAGGCATGGCCAGCTGCACTCTACAGGGACTTTCAGCCCAGGAAGGGGTGCATCCTCAACACCGCCCGGTGCTGGGTGGTAAATGTGCAGGAGCACCACAGAGCCGAGGCCAGAGAGTGACACATAAAGAAAGCTGTATTTCTTTAACCGAAACCTGCAGCCTGAGCTCTGCTCTCTCTGCTGGACTCAACAAGTTTTATTATGTTTTATTGGGGATAAAACATAACACACACACACAGGACACTGGCACGCCTCCCAGGCCTTGCTGCATGCCACACATGGAAAATACCATCGCAGAGATGAAGAAGACAAAGAAGACAAATAGTAATACTGAGAAAAATACTTTATTTGCGAGTTTAATACACAGAAATTTACATTGTTTTTCTGTACATGTTGATACCAACAGACCTTGCACTGGGTCAAAGGTCACCATGCAGCGGTCCTGCAACAGGTTGAGGCTTCAGTACTTAGTACCTTGAAGGAGCATTCTAGTGATTTTGAATGTCTGGTCCATTTTCGACAATTACTTTCTCCACATTTTCCATATCACCAAACCATTTTCACAAATCCTGCAAGGGAACTAAAGATTTCACATTATAGAATCAAAATGTGAGTTTGTGGTTGCAGCAGCCGCCTTATAATGTTTTGCTTCTGCGGCGAACAAAGTCCTCAACATTCAGAAACCACACAGCTGATAATTGGCTGTGGAAAGCAAAGCGTTTCCCCGGGGACTATTTTCCCCGGTGGAGCAGGAAATGAATGTGGAGGCTCTGAACGTTCATTTTCATATCGTAGTGGAATGAATGGAAACCAACGGCTGGAGGAAAGAGAGGAGAAATGATGTAGCAGCTCTAGAATCCCACTGCTCGCTTTGGCAGGAGACCAGCAAGAACATTCTAGAGAGAAAACTCTGGACATGCAGAGTAACTGGGACAGTCCTTAAATTTCGGTGGCTAGTTACCATAAAACACAGTGGCTCTGTTCTGCAGTGGATATCCCACTGGACTCAAAGGTTGTTGGTTCGAGTCCCAGCAGAGCTGAGCTTTTGGAATGAAGGGAGAAGACATGAGAGAAGAACTCATAGAAAGATTTTCTCTGAACTCAATGAGTTGGTTTACATGCATTCTGGTATTTCCTCATGACATGCGCAGTATATCTGATGCAGATACTCTCTCCAGATTATTTTTTGGAAATCGGCCATTAAAGTCTAATTTTCCCTTAAATTTCCCCCGTTAGAAAAAAAAAAATCATATTTCTATATTGTAGGACGGAGTCTCCTCCATGTTGTGTCTCTGCTGAAGCTCCATCACACTGATACTGAGTGAGATATTCAAAGCCAAGATGTTGTTGTTTTATGGCTGCAGAATCACATCAAATAGAAAAGATCTACATGACTCTATGCATCTATGCATTTTATATACATTTCCCTGGAATTCAGCAGCACATGTTTTGGGATCTTTGGAAACTTAAGGATCTCCACTCGAAGTTTATTTCCACCAGAAGATTTGAGTGGGAGTGAATCAGAGGTGAATCTTTCGGTAACACAAGTGTGACCACCAGTGCAGGAAAAGCTTCTCCTCAGCTCTTCCAGTTCACTGCCATTGTTAACATGCACCCAAACCGTTTCTTACGCCTAATCGGAATCTATTTTAACTAGTTCCAAGTCTTGGTCAGGGTATTCAGAGCATGACTAATATACACTATATAGGTTTCTTATCCATCTTTGGATTTAATGGAGGATGCAACAGCCTTTGTCAGATTTGTTTCTTTATAACAGGCAGTCCTCAGAAAGCTCTTCGTACATCATTTTTTTTGTAAATGAATTATTCGAAATCATTGCGTGCACATCCCGACACATTTTTCCAAAAGGTCAAAGATAAATGGTCTGCACGTGTGTTAAGCTAACCAGTAATTCTAACACTGCGTGCTGCCTTTTTTCCTTATAATATCTTTAGATGGATTATTAAATTAATCCATGTCACTAATGTATCCATGTTATATGACATAATGTGCAAGTTAAGCCATATACACTGTGTTTTTATCAACATACTGTGGATTTCAGCTAGCATACCAACAGACTTCTTGCTGTAATTGGGCTATTGTGTGCATGTAACTGTACTCAGTGTTAGCTTGTCATCTGATGGCTGAGGTTAAATGCCTTGTCCCACCTTCAGCCCTCATTTGGATAGCTCCCCTCTGTCTGACCCCAGGACTGGTCCAACTACAGTCTGGTTATCGGTTATTCTCTCAGTCGGCCAGTTTGTGGATTACTTCTGCTCCAAAGAATGTCCTTGTTGATATTCCCATCATCGCTGAGACTGAGGGGACATGACCTTAAATGGATGAACAAATGGAAAACTTTGTGAGAAATGTGTTTCTCAGCAGGAGAGGATTCAGTGGAGGGGACAGGACCAAAAATAGGAAGAAGTTTGGTGGTGGAAAGTGAGGGTGTGGAGGTGGATGGGTGGAGATTTTGGAGGTCTCCTGGCTGTGATGTGAGTCCACATGGTGATGAAATCTCCTCATCAATTGCTTCGTGCTCCCCTGCACTGCTAATCCACAACACTGAATTTGTGTCTCTCCATTCACTGCCATGGCAAAACAGCTCCCAAAATTGCATCTTCTAGTGGGTCAGAAGCTGTTATCATCAGCTGGGACCCTGGAGCCAGATGCACTGTAACATTGCATAAAAACCAACAAAGAAGTTGCTCACCACAAGAGGTGTTTGGTGGGTGGATGGGTCAATCACACGGACCTCCACTCCAAGAACTGTGTTCATATTTAGCTATCAAACTAACTAGCTAACATTAAAAAATGTTCGCAAACAATAGCAAGCACGAATGTTGCATTAAGTTTGCTAACTTTAGCCATCACAACAAAACCTTTTCTAACCTTAACCAAGTAGCTAAAGAAAGCTAATGAAAGTGGCTAAAGCTTACATTTTAATGGTTAAGACAGATACACAAATGAAATGCAAATTATGAATTCAACCTGCCAAGTGTGTCAATATGCTGATGACACCATGTTATTCGTCTTAAACAGACAGGAGACACAGTTACTCAGTCGACATACCTCCACCATATTGGTGAGTTTTTTAAGCGCTACAGCGGCCTCGTTATTGATGAAAGTAAGACTAAGGAGCTGGTTATCATGAGTCACCACAATGCCTGCCGTTATTTTCCACCTGTTCTGATTAATGATTGGTCTTTTGAAGCAGTAGAGGAGTTTAAATACTTAGGAACCCTTTTTGATGGCATTTTAAGTTTTGCAGGCAACACAGAAAACATCAAAAAAGCAATAGATCTAGCAATAGAGAATCTAAACAGGAAACTGGATTCATATGGTACGAAAGTTTTGTTGAAAGTGTTTTAATTTTTAATATGTGTACATGGTAAAATAAACCAGTGCCAATAAAGAGGGTTATAACAATATTTAAAAACAAAAAAAAGCCCAGGATGGTACCCTTTTTTTAAGGAGATGCAAAATCTCTTTTCTTGTTATTTTCCAATTTGAACTGGAAAGTAGATCTGGCGTGTAGCGCCTGCAGGAAACCTTTGTACAGTAACTTTACACCAATAGCACTTTTACAAGTAATTGTTTATTACACAGAAAAAAAATGATACTTGGACTTGTTGTCTTTTACATTGTTGTGCTGTATTTGATTATTACATGGAAATCAGGATTCCCAACCTGATGAAAACAACAACTAGAAGGTGCAGTGGGGACCTACTAACCCAAACCTGTGGGTTGATTATGACTGATAACATCCATTCATCCATTTATTTGCTCTGAAAAAAATCAAATCGGGTGCATTTTTGGGAGCTGTTTTGCTCTGGAAGTGAATGGAGGGAGACAAATCCAGTGTTATGGATCAGCAGCCCAGGGGAGCAGCTGATAAGGAGATATCACCACCTTGTGGACTCACATGACACCCAGGAGACTAGACAACACACACACTACACCAGTGCTCAAAGTTTGGATTTAACCCAACCCGGTTTAGCAACAGTTCTAACCAGCACATGAGAACAGTGCATCCAGTTTGTGGTGAAGAAACTTAATCTTCACAAACCAAGTCCACAACATTTAATCTGTCTTCCAGAGTCTCTGCTTTTCTGTACGGAGGAATGAGGAAACTTAAAAAACTTGGCGAAACCCCAGTTGATGTTTGTCTAGTCGCAGAGGGCTGATGGGCCTTAGCAACACCAGTAGGGTTAGAGGTTCAAATCCCACCAGAACTGGTCATGATGAAAACACAAGTTATGGCAAATACAGGAAGAGTAGATCCTGTTTCCATTTTGGATTCAGGCAGAATTGTCATTTCTCTGTGAAGATGTCCATCCTGTTCATCTTTATTCATGGAGTTTGATTTTAGCTATGACAGCTGGTTAAATTTCCCTTAAGATACTGCAGGAATAAATCTCCTGTGCCTCACAGACCCTGGTTTAGGAGATTATCTCATCCAATCAGACAGGGTGTGACCGGTGATTTCCACTCACATTGACTGGGAAATGTGTACATTTACCAGATGTACCCAGGTGCCCAGTTACAGACCTGCAGATAGATGATCCCATTCACTGGTAAATGTGAATGATGTGCAGTGATGATGCGGTGATGTGAAACATGGCGAGCTGCTTTCTCTCCACATTGGAAAACCTGGTTTAAATTCCAAAGGTCAGAGATAAAATATCGCTGGGAAGCTCTAAAATCCTGTGTGCTGAGTTTGATTTACGTCTGTGAAGAAGAGACCGCGTCGTTCCTCTATACAGGACCGCAGTACTCAGAGTTTATTCGCATGATGACTTCTTTGAGGTTATCGAGGAACGTCTGTGCTTCCATCGCTGTGTGGAGCTCACAGGCACGAGAACAGGGACTTTTTACCTGGACAGAGAGAGAAAGAAAGAGATAGAGAGCGAGTTTAATAGACCACAGACCGCAAGCTCAGTCACGGGAGTTTCATCTAAAAACAGCGCGCACACACACACACACACACATACACACAGGACATTATACTTGACGAAATACACATGCAAAGGTGTAAATACCTACAATAAAATAATGTTAAATGTACTTTTTTTGTTAGTTTTTTTGCCGCGTCACTGTGTCGATCAACTGTATTTGCTGGATCACCAAATTTAATGTTTTTTTAACAAAAATAATAATATACTTTATACTTTATACAGGGGGTGTAGCTCAAAGGGCTTTACAATAAAGTGGAAAAAAACAGGAATATAAACCAGGCATTTTAAAACAAATGCAAATACGGCACTATATAACCAAATAATCAATTGAATAAAAAACAACAGAGGCAGTTAAAAGGAGATAAAACAACTTAAGATGTAGAAACAGTAAGAAAACAGTAAGAAAAATGTGACATCATCCAGCATTGGCACAATATGTAAATATATCATTTCAAAAATTTTATTTTATTTTTTTTACTGTTTTTTGCTAATTTTAATGTAATTTTTTTGGCCAATTTATTTGTAATTTTTACTTTTCCCCATGTTTTTGAACTAAATCAATCTATCGATCAAGCATCGATCACTAATCTGATGCTTGACTTCAAACTGAAGATTTGTCATCTACGTTTGTGTTAGCCGGTTTGAACAAACAAAGAATGTTTAAAGATCTTTAAACATTTCCCGGGACATGTCTCAGCCAGAGACACATCATCAAAACACCACAGAAAATGGGGTCATTTGATCTTTAAACACGATAAATATGACAGAGCTGCACGTAGTGAAAACCACTAACTGAGTCACACAGCCGTTACAAACCACTTGGTGTATCGCTCCTGTGCAAGCAGCAGTTTAATTCACTGCCATTCAACACTTTGATTCTGTAAAACCACAGACTTTCTCCTGGGCAGGGAGCCAAAGCAGCTCTACTACGGCTGCACTTGTTTGTAATGTTTTATTAATCATGTCTTGATTTGGTAGATTCTCATTACATTTGTTTTTTCTCACTCTGATCTGGTTGGAGTGCTACAGAAAAAGGTTTAAAGGCTTGGTTGTAACATGGCCACAGACATTATCAGTTCATGCGTCATTGGTGTTCATTTGCCAAAACTGAGTCGCCTCCCAAACATCTAATAAACCCCCCCACCCTACACACACACACAAACACACAGACACACACACACACACACCACCACCACCGAGTTACCAAGCTCTCCTCTGTCTTGGACTCTTGTGCTAATAATTTAATGGATTAGGCTAAGAGAAATGCCAGGAAACAGGAATTCTGCTCATTTTTTGTGGCAGTTAGGAAAAGAGATTATGAAGGGCAGCGACATGTGTGGATATAGTGACCAAGCACGTAGCAGAACAGCTGAACAGGATAAAAACTGCCTCTTTTTACTATGGTGCCTTTAAAATAGAGAATATGTTTATGTCCTAACACAATATTATGTTACCCAGCCAGGCCGACCCTGAGCTACAGGAGGGATGTCCAGTCAGATGCTCAGGACCGTACCGCTCTTCCTCCCTCCATACCTTTTTTATCCGCCTCTGTAGCATTTCCAGATCATCAATCAGTTTTTTGTTTGTCATATTCAACTCGCTCAGGAGGACCTTGCTTTCTTTTCTGAAACAGTCCAGAGTTGAATTGGAGCAGTTCTGCTGGAGAGAGAGAGAGAGAGAGAGAGAGAGAAAGAGAGGGAGATGACGCCATGAGGGCAACAACCACAACATCAGTAACAGCAACGTCATCATCATCATCATCGACACCATCGTCACTGTCAGTAGCTGGTTAGCCGTCTGTTTTTAAAGGAACACAGTGGCTTTTTGCCATAGAAAGCTCCTTTATCAATCATCAGGGAGGAGAAATCGATTCAGAACGAGGAAGCACCGGTCTCCTCAGATTTATGACATTTAATGTCGCTCACACGGGAACTTTTTCATGTGTAAATTGAAGTTTGGATGACTGTTTCAAGCGTTTTCATTTTTCTAGACACCCAAGTTGACTCTCGTTTAGCCCCCGGATCCCAACATGGAGTGATTTTGGCCTCAGCACATATTAAAAAAAAGAAGAAAAGTGTGTGTGAGTGCCTGATCACATAAGATAAGGAATAAAAATTCTTGTTTTATGGTCTGGCAGGGAAAGCAGTGACACCGAGTGAAGCTCAGCAGCCTCGAGCTCTGCGATACTCGCTGTCGTCAAAGCACACTTCAACAAAGCAAAGAGCCGGGGTGGGGAAACAAACGCCAGCCAGACGGGACAGTCAGCAATGTCTTACAGCGATAAAAAAAAAATCACATTGACCTGCACTTCCACACTACACTCTCCGTCAGAAACCTGAACTCTGTTAAATCATGCCAGCTGCTGAGAAACCTGGGGACTGTGCAATGATTTATAGGCTGCATGTGATATAATAACATTCACTGGAGTGTGCACTATACAGTGCAATAATATTATATTGGTATTATAACTATTTATTACATGAGAGTCGATGGTTTTTGATGTTTTTATCATCTTTTTATCGTTTTTATCCTGTGCCTTTATTGGCGCCACTTATCTGTCCTCTATGCTCCACTGAGGGAGCTGCACTGACACTGACAATAAAGGCATTTCTATACAATGTTGTTGTGATTAACTTTATACAGCTGGCCCATCCCTTTTCTCGCTGCCCTGTGTTTTCTGTCTCTCTCACAATATTAGCACTACAACAGTATCAGGGCCAAAAAAATAAATGACAGAGCTGGGGGAGGAGGGGTAATATTCCAAGAAAGAAGAAATCAGATTTCAGAAAAAGAGCGGACAGACTCCAGCCAAAGTTCACAGATGCGCTGACTCGCCCCTCGCCCCTTTTTTCCCTTATCCAGTAGATCCATTACAAAAAAGAGAAAAACATGCCGCCAGAGTCACTGACTTTTGACACTGAGCAAGCGAAGTGACGCAATAAGACATACACCCGGTTTAAAGTTTCGAATCACTTCCTGAATCACACTTTCAGCCATTTCAATTCATCATCTCTTTATTTCACAGCGTGACAACTTTAATCGCTTCTGTGTGCGTGTGTGTGTGAGTGAGAGAGAGAGAGGCACATACCATGTAGTCGTTCACGGTGGGTGTGTACAATCTGGAGCCCAGCCTGTCCTGGTGAGACAGAGACAGAGAGAGAGAGAGAGAGAGAGAGAGCAGTAAGTAATAATAACAGCTAATTTCACTAACCAATAAAATACTTATCAAGCAATCAATCAAGCAATCAAGCAATATTTAAAATTTACCTCCAGTATTTATATCACTCTACTTATTTTGTTTTCTTTTTGGGGTTAGGATTAATTCATTTATTTATTTTACATTCTAGGGTGCTTTTGCGGTCATTCTCTTGTAATTTAATTTGAAACAGATGTTATAATAAATAAATAAATATGGTAAATAAATATTTATTACAAATATACTTGTTACAATTCTAAATAGTTCGATTGTATTTTTTTTTCTTGGTGGGGAGAATTATTTTTGGTCATTTTCAGCTGATCACCTCAGCAGATTCTACTTTGACATGGGATTTAGGAACAAGGAGATCCTGCTGATTTTAGCCCAGAATCACCAGATTGTGAATCGGCCCAAGTAACAGCAACGTTTCTTCAGAGTCCAGATGCTGAGGAGAAGATTGTAATTCTGGACTCAAACCAGCAGGATTTCCTTCTGACTGAATCCCACAGGAGCAGAAAAATTTAGTTTTCACTGTTTTTTTCTCAGAAAATTTGTGATTGTACAATTTCATTTTTTCTCATAAATTGCTAGTTTTTTCTTACAAATTTACCACTTCAATCAGAGAATATCTAAGTTTTTTCTTGTAACTTTACAGCTCTAATTTTGAAAATACTGAGTTTTTTTCCCAGAGCACTACCCTCCGTCTCCTGGCCCTACATGTGTTTCTCTCCCTGCAGTGGCCCCTGTTGCGCCGCCATCAAAAACTGACCTTTACAGATGCACAGAAAGCACAAAGGTTCGTCTAACATGTGATGAATCAGAGCTGCAGGTGTGCATCTCTGTCACTCCCTCAGCTCTGAAACGGATTTACCTGACCAACGACAGCAAGGAGGGAAAAGGTGTCGTACCTTCGACCGGGCGGTCTTGTTGACCTCCTCCAAGATTTGGAAGTCGCGGTAGCAGAGCTCCATGTTGGAGCTTTGTGTGTGAATCAGGAGCGGCAGAGAGACGAACCACAGAGACACGCCCACCACCACTGGCCCGCCTCTCAGCATGGCACGGCCACAACAACCATCGTCTGTTGCTGCCCGCTGTCTCACGTGCCACGCCGCGGCGGCTGACGGCAGCTCAGTCCGTCCAGCCAACGGCTAACAAATCCATCATCCTCACAGGCATCGTAAAGACAGACGGACACAGAGCTTAGAAGGAAGACTGTATCTGCTTGAAGGTTGCTGGGTTGAATCCAAGAGCAGAGCGTTACTGGGTGGCTTCCAGCTGTGAAGAACAGAGGTGAGAGAAATGAGTCAACCTTCCCTGCAGAGATACAGGTCACACACACAAAAAAAACATTAGCAACCTTTTGTAGGAAGAACTCACCAAAATGACACGTGTTTCAAAAGGTGCTGCACAGTGTAATGAAAAAAACAACAACAAAACAATGTCCAATCAAATAATTATTCCTGCATGAAGTGAAATCCTTTTAACTCCGCTGCAGGTCAGCTGGATGCTGGCTCATGACGAGCGTCGAAATGAATCCATCCTGCTCTCAAAGCGCTCACATGCTGTCATGCCACCCATCCAATATCTGCCTGTCTGTCTGTCTGTCTATGCTTTGCTTCACTTTTTCCCAGGACTACTTCTACAACTCAGAAAAGCTTCCTCATGAAAAAGAGGATTTCTCTCTGCTAAAGGGCTGGTTTCTGTCCTGTTGCTGGTTGCTGCAGCCTGGGTTCCTCCTCCTGTCTGTCTGTCTGTCTGTCTGCCCTCGGTCTCTGGGACAGATTGATGGACGAGTGCATGGGCAGCTGCACCGCGGCGTGCAGAGCAAAGGCAGGGCGAGGTGAGCTTCCAGCAGCGTGCTCTCTGCACTCTGTCGCACTCTCACTCTTCTTCCTCTTTTCCCTCCCTTTTTTTCCTCCCCTCCTTCCTCCTCCTTCTTCCCCTCCCTTTTCTGTTTCTCAGCCTGCCCTCCTCCATAACTCCTCCTCCTCCTCCTCCAGTGCCAGCAACACTATCTCAAGTACTGCTCTCCTCCTCTTGCTTTTCGTTCCTCCCTCCTACTCCAGACCACAGACTGTCTCATTTACTTTCTTCACTTCACTCTCTCCCCCTCCTGCTCCCTCTACTTCTTCTTTTTCCTGAGCCAACAGTCTGTCATGTCTATTCTGCCTTCCAGTCTATCTCCTCCTACTCCTCTTCCTTTTAGGTGGGCTGTTTGTTCACCTAAAGAGGATCAAAACTCCCACCAAAAATTGGCCCTAATAGCACCGTGGTGATGTGTTTAAAGGCTGCGGTTGTTGTCGCTGCGGTTCATTCATAAAGTCATGGGGGCATTCCACAAAGCAAGACCAGCGAGTTGAAATTCACATTTGTACCATCGGGATGAAAAGCATCCTTTCGACAGTTTTGCAGGATATCTGTCTCATCCTGCTTTTGCCCTGGGAGGATTCCACACATCCACAGTATCATGTAGCAGGTGTGCAGGATAGAGATCATATGACACAAAAATGCAACTCCCATGCATGGCTGCTCCCGCTCATGCTGTCAAACTCACTGAGGACGCTGTGTGTCTGCATAACTGTCCTGACTGTCTTTACTTCTGACATATTTCTTGTTTCTTGTCTATTTCTGATCATTTAATTCTTCTCTTGGGTACTGAGCAGCTGTGACAGATCCAGTTTCCCCTCAGGGATCAGTATGTTATTTCTCCAAAGGACTTGGGTTACCTGCCCTGTCATCCATCAGAGCCTCCCCGTGAATATTCCTCTAGATCTGCTCCTGGGCAGTGAGGGTACAGACTATATTCCCTCCAAATTCTCATACACACAACACACAAACATATATATATTTCCTGTGGGACTTCCAGATCCTGATGAGCTCGTGGTGGACAGACAGCAGTGGAAGGCAGCAGCGAGAGATGACCTCCTGAGCAGGAACTAAATCAGCTCCTGGGAACTTCAGCTGGAACCGAACCGTTGCCGATGGACACGATGCCACAACCCGTGAAACATCCCTCATCCTTCTTCCTGGGTGTATACTGGTAAAATAGTGTTTACTGGGTTTTGTCATGGGCATAACACCCATCAAGTGGTGCCGAGTCCAAGAAGCATGATGGGAACTTCTTCTGCTTGGAAGCTTCTCCCCGTCGATATCAGACAAACTGAAAGTAGACTTTCTTTTAAAAGTTATTATGGTACTAATCATGGTGCTTCTTCTGTTTCTGCTTTTTGTTGTTGTTGTGTATCTGGCAATTTTTGCTTTCATTGTCAGCTAACATTTTTAGTTATTTTACTTAACTGATTGACTGACTTACATTTGGCTTGTTTTTGTCATTTTGTGTCATTGATATAGCACTGATTTTAATACTTGCTTGTTTTTATTGCTGCTGTTTTTGTGTAGGACCTCAGAGCGTGATTAGTGACCACTTGGTGGAAGCGAATGGGGATCCAGATAAAGCATTACATATCCTTCCAGCTGAGAAGAGCCACAATCAGTCTGTGTTTTGTTGTCAGGACACAGGTTTCAGCAAAACACAGCAGGTTGCAGGCAGCGGGGAGTTGCTCAACAAATAGTTGTTCTTCACAAACAAGTCGCCACTAGAAAAGACAAGAACTTTGTTTTTTGCCAGGAATTTAAGAGCGATTCCGCCAGGGTGCCTTGGCAGCTTGGCTGGTAGAGCATGAGCCTCACACGGCGGCTGCGTCCCGTCCTCGGCGGTGTGCTTTTGAATCCGAGCCCAGGCCAATCGCTGCATGTCTGCTCTTCTGTCTCCAGCCTTTCCTGTCTCTGAATGTGTCTCTGATAAAGTATTTCTGACTCTGCAGCGTCATGAATGTTCCAAAGAAGGACTTGGGTTACAGTTCATCATAGATTTTGTGTCATTCGTCATTTTCAGAGAAAGCAAATGTGGCCTATCTAAAGAAAAGGAAAAAAATGGCCCTTTTCCAAGACAAACCTGGAAGCGATTAGAACCTGTGAAGTTCAGAGATCATGAGAGGATAGGAAGAGGCCCAAAACAAATCTCACTTTTAATCTTTTTCTAGTCTTGCTTCATTTTTTTGGCTGCGCACTCGACACCCAGCTCTCCTAAACTGTGAAATTTTCTAAATACATCTTTTCATTTCTAAGAGACTGGTCAAGCTCCTGCCAAATACCACAGTACCCGTCACCACCGTCACCACCAAACACCCAAAACCAAATGCAGAGGCAAAGTTCTGCAGCGACTGGGCTCCTTACAGATGATGGCAAAGTGGTTTCAGCAAATTCACCAGTTTCTCTCTTTAACGGGCTGATCTGAGCAGGTGAACGAGGATCATTCAATCAGTCAATTAATCAACCAAAAAAAAAAAAAACTCATTCATTCATTCAGTCATTCATTCTCAGTTCTTTGTTCCTCTTCACCATCTGCTGCTGAGATGCTGTTGAGCAATGCAGCTTTTCCGGCAGTCGTGTGTGTGTGTGACTGACAGCCCGCATTTATCAAACATGTAGGATTGTTTTTCATTTTTAAATCTATGAATGAGTCGTGTTGAATGATGACTGTTTTTGGTTTTTGCGTTTGTACGCTGCCGTATTCCTCTTTTTTTCTCTGCAGCCACAGAGCCGCTGCGTGTTTGTTAACAAAGCAGAACTCTGGCCTGATGCATGGATTTTCAAACATCCTCATTTCTGCGGAAGACACCAGCGTGATCTCTCGGTTTCCCGGTGCGTCTGCTGGAAGTGATTCACTGAGTTCCAGATAAGTGTGAACGTTAGTGCTGGCCTTGCCGTTTTACTCCACACTTGATGAAATGAGTCAGTCGACATCTCGTCCGGCGTCTCGTCCGGCGTCTCCTCTGCAGCGTCTTCCTCTGCAGCGTCTTCCTCCGCAGATGCTCTGGCCACATGACTGCAGGAATTTCTGCAGATGATTCACTGCAGGTTCCGGACAACGGCAGCATGGCAGGCGTGTTCCTGTAAGCTCAGCCTCTGCGCCGCTTCCTCACAGCACACACACACACACATACACACGCACACAGACATACATGCTGTTCACCAGGCCATGTGTGTAAACGTGCAGAAAGCAGGCGCTCTCAGGGCGATGGTCTGCTCACAGTGCCAGCTTCAACGATGTCTGACAATGTGGGCTTGATCAGAGGTTTTCAAAGTGGGGTCTCAGGGCCTCAAGGGGTCCTTGAAGGGCTTCCAGGGGTCCTCAACAAAATTAGAATCAGTTCAAATCAGAGATTCGGCCCGGGGGTCAAATCCAGCCCGAAGGTGTTTTAGAGGGGAAGAAAACAAGCATATTTTATATTTTTGAATCAAAATATTATTTTTCAATATAAATTTGCATCCAGGTATTATCTATTCTGTGTAATAGGGAAGAAAAAAAAATATAGACATATATACAGTGGTGGAAAAAAGTTTTCGGACACCCTTAAAATTTTACACAATCTCAAATATTATCATGAAATATTTGTGGAAAAATCTTTTTTGTGTTTCAAAAGGTGTGGCTGCATTACACAGATACAAGCAAATACAAATTCTATTTTTTTGTTTATTGTTTACAAGAAAAACTAACAAAACTAAATTCTTGACAGTTTAATCTTTATCTTCAGGCGTGTTCTTCCTGCGCTAGGTTCCTTGTTTTAGCCTTTTTTGTGTCTGAAGAACTTTCAAATGTGCTGGCTTTATATAGACACCAAGCTTGGCAGCAAAAATTGTGTCTTTTAATAAAAAGAACGACCTTCATCACTGGTACCAAAATGACCCAATAATCAAAATTTCTTATGTATGTTTATGGAGCCAATCAATTTTAAGTTTGTAATGGCTTTTTTAGGATTTGTTTAGTATTTTGGCTATGACTGTACTAAAAGAAATTGCACTTGAAGACCTAAGAGTGATTCTTAATGCAAAATTTCACAAATGCATGGGGTGTCCGAAAACTTTTTTCCACCACTGTATACCTCCCTCTCCCAGTGTGTCTTTGACAGATCTTCTGTTTTGATTAGTCACCAGCTTTCCAGCATTATTTCCTCGTGTTTTGT
>OMLB01015185.1:0-26901 GCA_900302555.1 Myripristis jacobus
TTTTTTTTTTATAGAGGTAAATATTAGGCCAACCTTTGTTGGGGAAAAACGCAAAAATTGGCATTTGGATTGGAGCCAAAATTTTAGCCCAAGTCTTTTGCAGGTACACTCGAATCCCGTAATGAAAAAGTTTATTAGTGCTTTATTAAGTGCTTTAAACACTTCTCTGAGTTTATATAGATCTTATACTACATGGCATTTTTATCTTACTGTGATATACCTGTAACATTCATATGGGGATCTACATTTCTGCGGTGATGGGTTACAGTGTCTTTCTAAATTGATTAAGGGATTACTAGAAGGACAGAATAGGCCTGGTTGATTTATAATATCAATTGCATGTGTAAACAAAACATTACAAAATCACAGCAAAAATGCCTGTGCAGTTCAGTCAACCTCTTGAACAAGGAAAGATTCAGCAATATGGACCTGCCTCCTTTCACACAGATTGGTGTTGGCCTCTTCCTGCTCAGTTTGAGTATCACTAGTCTGTCTGTGTGAACTGGGCCCACTTTGCCTGTATGTAATCATATAATAGCCTCTTATTGCTGTGATTCATAATTATCACTTCTGGCGGACTAGTGGGTGTTTTAACACCAGTGCAGCTGGTTCAGCGGTCGTCCAATTTACTCCACTTTTGTTTATTACACAAGATTTTAATGAGGGAATAATCATTGCCGTTTAGAATACAGCGTGTGGGTCAGGATCATTTCTAGTGACTGCATGGGAATGAGGAATGTGTTTCATAAGTAGTTATACAACTGCAGCAAATGGGCTCTGGTGTGATCCAGAGGTCCAGTAACAATGAGACTGTTATATGGATTTGGTCATAATGTTTGAAAGGTGGGTAAACAACCCATTTGACAGAAATGGAGGCTGGCAAAAACGTATTTACATTTATTAAGTATATATAAATGCTTTTCTGAAAATATTAGTTTATTGTCTTATGAGAATCACCACCTGGAGGTCATGCTATACCCAATTTTTAGCCAAATAGTATACCCTATTTATTGATTTATATCAAATTAATTAAAATCCTGTGTTTTTGTAATGCTTAATCATGTCATCTTTTTCCAGAGTATCACAAAGTGTCAGCACTGCATGAAGAAACCAAATCTGTGGGGGCTTGATGATCCTTAAAGCCTGCCTTCACTCAAAAATGTTTAAAATGTCTGACCTTGACAATACTGACTTGTATCTGTGCAAAGCATGTCACTAGAGAGGTGTTTTCAAATTCCTCTACTGTGCACCTCCCTAAAATCTGGGAATCAGATGTACCCTGGGTCAGCTTTGCGTATCATTAGTACTAGCTCTGCCAGTCACTTGAGAGTTTAATTTTCAAAAAAATCAACAAGATCAACTTGAAATGCCTGTTTCATATGAACAATATTATTCCAACTAAAAGATTCACTGAAACTTTTTTTCTTGGTGAGATTGTCAAATATGGCACAATTTTCACAACTGTCATAGGATGGGACTTCCTCATTCTGTGAACAGAGCTCTGGTTATGAGCCGATGTGGAAACAGGCAGCGGGATGTGGGGACTATATGCATATTTATAGATCCTTGCACTGTTAATGAGGGCAGGGTTTAGAGTAAGGCTGTCCCATATCATATCGTTCACGATAATACCAATAAAAGTTTGTCCATGAAAAAAAAGTTTCTTATCACAATATCAACGATATAGCAGCATGATGATGTGTTGACACATTTGCACACCCTACCACACAGCCTACAGCACTCTCTCACCACAACAACAAACAGAGCAACATCAGCCTCTGACCAGGAATTCAGTGTTCTCCACACCGCCCAGGTATATTGACAGCACCCTTAGTATAAAGGTGAAAAGAAAGGACATATGGACCTCACAAACCCTTATCATTGTGTGAAAAAAAAGAGTGGCTGCCAGTTCAACGTGCACCACAATAGGCTATTGTTATGATTTACTTTCCTGTGGTGACTAATATCCTCTAGTATCCTTGTATCTTCCTGAGTGTTCCAGTTTGTCACATTCCAAGCATTGAGTGAATGGCAGAAGGTAAATGCATGTCGCTTGTGTTATATAATGTTTATATCTTGTAATTTAATCGTTCATTTATATGTGCCCAGTGTATTGAGAGATATTCCCAGTATTGTCATCATGTTCATGCTTTAACTGACTGGAGAAAATATTAAGTTAGCTATTGTGAGCTGCCTGTGTTCTTGTTGAGGTGGCACAGGAAATGCTGGTGTGAATAATTAAAATAATAGTGTGTACATTTGGGGAGGAAATGTCTGTTGTGTGTACACCATTTTCGAGCACCCTCGTTTAACCAGAGGGCAGTACTATTGTCATAGTAACCAGGTCAGGTGTATTTCTCTGAAGAGCAATATTCCTATTTGCCTGTATTCCCAGGTTAGGGTTAAAAGTGGACCTTGTAATGTTTATTGATATATTTATGTTTGAATGAACATTGGTGGTTTGATTTGGTACAACATATGTGGATATTTCATTCTTGCTTCTTACTTTTATGTGTCCTCATCTTCATTCCTGAATCCTGACTGATACACCATCCTATTTACTGCCAAAACCTTTACTTCAGTAACAGTTACCTTTATGGTACCATAAATGCCTCGCTACGACAGAGTATTGGACAAAGGAAGTGTCATTGAAGAAAAAGCAATGTGAGCAGAGTAAAACTGAGTAAAAACACTAAAATAAGGTTGAAAATTAATTAGAATTACAATGATCAAATAAGAAATAGGCTAGATATTGCCTAATGTACAGTGTAATTCTGAGGAAAACACTAAACATGCTAAACATGTAATATTGATGAACAGTACTGATTTTTCTAAGGGCTTAATAAATTGCTGGAGGGTGACTTTAATGATCTGATAACCTTTTGTCCCAGCCTCCACAGGTCAGTGGAGGCTACGCTGGAGCGTACTGAGAGTCGCTCAGGGCCGGGGCTCTGCAGTTATGGCCGGTCCTCATTCTGTTGTTTGGGATGGAGGAATGTTAACGGCGTCTGTCAGCGTAAGTCTCTCTGAAAGCTAGTGGCAGCACATCCACAGTGACCCAATACCTCATGGTTCACAGTTTTATCAGATCGGCATCTTGCAGTGTAGCACGTGAGATTGAGAAATATTTAGATCTAGTGAATCTGAGTTTCTTGAGACCAGCTTGGGTTTGGGGATTTCTGGAACCTGTAATTTGTGGCTTCCCTGCTCTTAACCTATTAATATTATTCCACTTGAGAGAGATTGAAGGTCAGAGTAGATATAGTTTTATCTTTTGCACCATGTCTGTATGTTTGTTACAATCTATGTCATGTCCTGTCCTCTGTAGCAGTGTGCAGGAAGTCATGCATAAATGGAATATGTGTGGGACCAGACAAGTGTTTGTGCTCCAGAGGGTATAAAGGACCACAGTGTGACGAAGGTATGACCAGGTTTAGATTTCAGTCCTATCAACATTAACTTGTAATTCATCTGCTACAAAAAGACCTATCTGCTACTTGAATAATGTTTCATATTGACTCCAGATGTGAATGAGTGTGGTTTCCTGGAGCGACCATGTTCCCAGCGCTGCATGAATACTCAGGGTAGCTATCGCTGTTTTTGTGAACCCGGATACACACTCAGTGCAGATGGACACACGTGCACCAGTAAGTAATATTATTTTCAAACTTCACATTTAAAACTACAATGCACAATCTATGAACACAAAGCAAAAAAAAAAATCCCTAATGTGACAATAACAAAAAGTGGTATCCAGCAATATAAACATGCAGGATCACTTTGCTGATATAATATATATATGATTCCAGTAGATTGTTTTTTTAAGAAAAATTGGATCCATCTGCCATTTTTATTGCATTAACAAAGCCTAGATAGTCATACTCAATGATTTAAAGCTTACCCATCTTTTGAGGCTGACATAAATGATGATGACATTATTGTGTCGTACATATCAACCAACCAGTTGATATCAAACCTACATAAACTTAGCAAAGACAAGTATTTGACAGGGAGAAAAAAACGTACATCATCATTTCTCAAAGTAGGACTTATTTTTATTCACCTCCTACTGGAGGTCAGAGTTTGTCCACCTCATTCATGTACCACCTCACTGCTCTGAGTGTATCAGAGAACAAGACTGTGCTAGAGTGCTGTGTGTGGTGGCATGTGTGTGTGTGTGTGTGTGTGTGTGTGTGTGTGTATGTGTGTGTGTGTATGTATGTGTGTGTTCTTCTCGCTCAGTGGTGATCCAATGGCCCATTTCTCTGACCGATCCTCAGCCAGTGTTTCCCCGTCTGTCTTCCAGGAGAGGCCGAGTGTTTCTCCCTGCGCTGCCAGTTTGGTTGCCAGATGGAGAGAGGGGGAGCGGTGCGCTGTCTGTGTCCCCCCGGCCTCCACCTGGCCGCTGACAACAAGACCTGTGAAGGTGGGCTTCTTCAGAAACACCCCCAGCTCATCACTATGGTGCATTGCTATAGCAACATAGCTCATTTTCACTGCAAAAAATCTCCGTTTTAGCAAGTCATTTAGTGTCATACTGAGTCTTAAATTTTTTTTTTTTTTTAGATTCAGTGGGAAGAGATAATCCCACATGTTCCAGTGCAGTTCTACTTGTTTCATTCATTTTTCTGAAAACAAGTATAAGTGTTGAATGTTGAAACAAGATAGAATAAGGCAGATCGACCCACTAACATCAAGAAAATGACACCTAATTAAAGGAAAGTATTGAGTGGACTGTTATTGAGTACTGTTTGTGGGGCTTTGTGTGAATTAGTTGTGCGAATTAGTTTTCATATCTGCACATATCAAACAACATATAGGCAGATACTGCTCTATCTGTGGTAGGCCAGTATCAGCCGATAATTGTGTCCAACTGATATTTCTAGTTTCTACTCTAGTTTCCACTATCTTCTACTGCCAGATCTTCTTTATTCAGCTTCATTTGAAGAGCAGGTGGATCACACAGGTTCCCATGAACATGATGTTAACTACCTGCAGCTAACTTACCAGTGGCACCTCTCCTCTGAGTCTGTCCACCCAGTGGTAAAGCCTTTAATTATCCCAGTGTAAAGAAAAACATACCCTGGACTGCAGTGACTTCTCTCTCCTCAGTGTCCAACTACTTACTCGTTATGAAGTCCCCTCGATAACTCAGGCTTCTGTAAAGCGCTGGCAGCAGACACCTCCTGTCCTGTAATGATACTCGACCTCCCCGGTCCCTCTCAAGGCTTCTCACACTGTGGGACACCTGTGGTGGGAAAGATTGGGCCTCCAAGACAGAGGAGCTCATAGCACCCTGCTAACTTGTACTTAAACACTGAACCACTGTAATTGAATGTGGTGTGGGAGTAGCATAACAAAACATTGAGCAGTAGGCCTTACTAGCACTGCAACAATATGTTAGCTAATGTTTTCATAGCTGACAGTGCTGTAGAGCTCACTTGTCAAAAATGTTTGCTTTAGAGGTTTGTTGTAGTAGGGTTAATGTGAGAAAAGTCCATGTCTACCTAAAGTGCCATATTATATTGAAGCACTTTGCTAGCCCTTGCTTCTTCTGATACAATGTTACAGATTGGTAAAATTAGCCTTGTTAAAATGGTTGATTTATATTCAGGAACTACACACAATTAACTAAAGGTTACTGTTAACCACTACTTTTTTTTTTGCCAAGTGCAAGATAGCAGGTGCAGTTGAGGGCTGTCACTGTTAATTTAACTAAAGAGAAATCAGCTGATAGGCCTTCAGTGCCCAGAAAGGAAATCAAATCTCCTATTGGTGCAGATATAGTCACAAATGAGTTGAAATACATTTTGAAAAAATATAATTTTAAGGAAATGTAGCTTGGAAGGATATTTATTTACATGGATGTTTACTTTTTAGTGTGCATTTCAAAGCTCTTGTATCAAGGCAGTCAAGGCAAAGTCAAAGTGCTCATTTGCTCTCTCTCATCTTTCTGAGGGTAATGATTATTTTGAGCACAGAAAACAAAGTTTTCAGCTGTTTGTGCTCTTAGAGAGAGAGAGAGAGAGAGAGAGAGAGAGAGAGAGAGTGTTGGACTGCATGTCCAGGTCCATAATAAAAATGTGGGGTTAAAAATCTGGGTCAGTATAGCCCCTCCCAAAGGATTGCTGCTTGCAAGCTGGAATATTGTTGACTAAATTCCATCTTCAAGTCATGTCTGTCACTCACAGACCTAGAGGAAGTCATTCATGCTTTTATCTGCTCCAGGTTTGACTTTTATAATGCACCTTATTCTGGTCTCAGCAAAAGAAACCTTCACTGGCTTCAGCTAATTCAGAATGCCCAGCTACTGACTGTACATGTACAAAAAGAAGTGACCAGATTACTCATATCTTTGCTGCCCTTAACTGGTTGCCTGTCAAATTTAGAGGTGATTGTAAGTTTTTCGTGCTTGTTTTTAAAGCTTTACTTGGTCAGGCTCCTGTTTATACATGTGACTTGTGTTCTCCCTGTGAGCCTGATCGCTGCTTTAGATCCTCTGGCAGGGTAGTCCCAAAAGCCTGCCTTGCTCTGCAGGATCTCGGGCATGCAAAGTCTCTGTCTTCTTTCAAATCCCATCTTAAAACATACCTGTATCCAAAGGTAGTCTCTTAAATGTTTTAGACATTTATTTATGATTATTCTCTTACCGGCTCTCATGTCTTACACTTTGTACTTATTTTTGTCTTAATTGTTTTAGTTCTTTGTTTATTTTGTTGATTTTTCTGGTAGTTGGTCATCGTGTTTTAACTGTATGTTTTTTTATATTGTTAAGCACATTATAACCTTGTTTCAAAAAGTGCTACATAAATAATAATTATTATTATTAATAGTAGTAGTATTATTATCATTCTCTTGTGTGAGAGTTGTCACTGCACTTGCTATTTATGCCTGCACACTGTAGTGCTATTTCCACGGATGGGCAGTTCCCTCGCTCCCACAAAAGTTCTCACTTAGGGTGTGATCACACCTAGTTTGTCTTTGGTCTAAAAAGATGCATTGTTGAACTTAATGTCTAGTTTTTTAACATGCACACTGCCATATTGCAACAAACCAAGCATTGTAAACAAAGGTCACATGAACTGACTCATTAATTTGTCAGTTGTGGTAACAGTCGTGGTAGCCATCCTGCAACATTGTCATGGTTTTTACATGGGCACAAATCAAAAACATTCCTGTGACTGAAAACCGTGCTACACTTAG
The DNA here is from genome assembly GCA_900302555.1 of Myripristis jacobus. Classification (NCBI taxonomy): domain Eukaryota; kingdom Metazoa; phylum Chordata; class Actinopteri; order Holocentriformes; family Holocentridae; genus Myripristis; species Myripristis jacobus. The sequence goes on from OMLB01015185.1 coordinate 7,204, forward strand.
TTGTTCCCATAGGCTTTATTTATCTTCCCCGGTGGTCTTACCAGCTTAGAGGTCATGAAGAAATAGTTGAATATAAGCATCAGTCAAGACTGCAGCTAGACTTCATATCCTGTGGTTGGTCCATGTTGTGTTCTCACCACAAAGAAACCACTCTTCAGTCCACATGGAAGAGGATCGAGACCCACAGGGGGTGTCAATTCATTTTTTTGGTGTGCACCTGAGTTCAAATGAAACTATTTTCAACTGCCTAAACAGACCACACTAATTGAGTAAACACTATGGGCCCTGATTAATTAACCCACACAGGTGTTAACACGCCCTCATTCTTGCCAATTTTGTCATGGAAATACCACCATAGAAATAACATAGTGCTCTTCAGGCGCCACACTGACTGAGTGTTGGGTCATTTTTAATCCAGCATTTTTTTTTTTTTTTTACACAAATTCATGTAATAAACCGTGATTTTGAAGATTTTGAGTTACACTTGTGCTTTTTCTTTTCTGCAGATGTAGATGAGTGCCAGCTGGCTTCTGATATGTGCCCACTGCAGCGGGCCTGCAAGAACACCTTTGGTAGTTTTGTCTGTGTGTGCCAAGATGGTTTTGTGATGGGGACAGTCCACGGCTCAGTGCAGTGTCGAGGTAAGAAAATGGATCCTTTTGTATTTTTTTATTTTAAAAAGATCAGGGTTTTGCGTGCAGCCTTATGACATAAATATCTGAAGATCCCTGCAGCTCATGTGCCATCAGGCAGACAGTCACATGTTCCTCATAAAATCTGTGCAAGTATGTGCATTTGTGCATGTGAATGTGCAGGTGTGTGTGAGATTTTTCTTTTACATAAAGCGATATCCAGCTCTGTCTGCTCCGTCAGCCCGTTAAATGACTAAGTAGATGACAGCACAACCCCACATGTTCCCCTCATCTGCCTTAATTGGCAGAGAGACGGATCATGTGAAGATGTGCTTTGGCAGCAGAGAATCCCGAAACCATGTTTATTTGATGAGGGCTCATAGCTCACCCACTCAGCTGTGGGCTCGCCCACTAGCTGTTATTTTCATCCATTTGATGAGCATTGCAACATTATCTCTCAAGCAGGTTTGAAACAGACAGTCATTTCTCAACACCCTTTGCTCTTTCCTTACTGATCTAACTTAGAAAATAGCTATGACGCAACCTTCGCTTACATTCATCCAATGACCAAATACACTGCTTCAAAATCAAAATAAAAAGATAAAAGTAACTGACAAAGATTTGTCATGTACAATGCTGCAACTGTCTCTCTGCCCTCTTCCCCAGATAAGGATGAGTGTTTAACAGGGTCTCACCAGTGCAGTCGTCATGCTCAGTGTGTCAACACAGATGGTTCCTACACCTGTCAGTGTTTGGAGGACTACTTTGGCGACGGACGCACCTGCTGGCCCAGGAGAGCCCCACAGTCCAAGGCTGTCATGTACTTCAAGTACAAACTCTCTAAAAGAACGAAGCCCATAAAATCCATCTCTTAAAGCTACCTGTCACAACGCATGAGGCTGAAACGATTTGGGACATGCAACCCACCATTTTACAGCCAAGGTGTCTGGAAAAAACACTACTAGTACTGTTTTAGAGGATAATTTATGGGGTGTTTTCAAAAAATTTGTCAACAAAGGAGAGAGAGTTTCACACTTTCTTGGAGCAGCTTACAAGAGGAGTAATGTTAAGAATTTGCCACACAACTGGAGAGCTTGTGTCTATCTTCTGTTCAAGGCTGTCATTTCTCACCTCAGTCAGTCAACAAAGGCAAAGACTAGAGTTGTAGCACCATTAGTGGTTGACCGTTTGATGTCAGTTTGAGAAACCCCTCATTTAACAGATACACTGCAACAGAACCACACTTTGTACTTTGCCTTTGTGCTTCAGCCCAAATGTCCTGTGATGACAGGGGGGTTTTCTCATGTCACTACCCTTCTTTCTGCATGTAGGACCTACTTTGCCTGACACAAATTTGCAAAGCATACTGAGAAACTGCTTAGTTATCATTACTAATTTATTAAATGGGTTTACAATAGCTTAGGTTTTCTTCATGTAAAAGTGCGGTTTTATGAGTGATTAAGGCTGCATCAACTTTTGTTAATAAAAGGCTGACCTCTGGTGGATAGACAAGGGAAGATTTCTCTCTCTCCCTCTTGCTATGTTTGCTATCTCAAGAATGGTGCAATAAGGGTTTTTTACTTGACTCTATCCAGTTACAACATTGAGACTTTGTACAAAACGATGTGTCAGTAAAATGCCATTAGTGTATTTTGTGTGTAAGTATTGAAGTATTTTGCTATTTCTCTGAAACCATCGCCACCCTGCCCCACCACACCCTCTTTGAGTCTTACGGCATATCTATCAAAAAGGTTGATGGGGCAAATTTGAATGCGGTCAGTTTGTCCGCTTGTGAAACACTGCTAAAATAAAGACTGATGTTTTTGTACCCTCACCATTTACTCTGTCGTCTGTTCTCTTCCTCTGTTATGCCAAAGGGAATGTTTTCAGACCCGGGAAGTCTCACGCAGGGCAGACTACCACACAGCAAGAGAGCATAGACAGGTCAGACCAACCAAATACCAAGAATCTCTGTCTGTCAGCAGCTGTCTGGAAACCCCTTCCTGCATTCAGAGCACAATGATGGAAATTGATGTTCCTTTTACATGTTTCTCTCGGGTCAATTTCACATTTCCTTCCGAATGATTAAGATCGTGACCCTGGGAAGGGAATTGCAATACTTTGGGATAATAACTGTAATGGCAGCAGATGTTGGTAGGGGGCACTATGTGTTCTGTCAGGGTCTCTGCTCAATTCCTTGAGGCTCTGAAAGCAAGGAGAGAGTTGGGTTTGCAGTGAGAACAAGCAGCTGCTGCCTGCTGAAGGGCCCTGCCACTGACCCTATTCATCCCAACAGCAGGTGTCACATCAAGTCCCCGCCTTGTCCGCACGCACATTGCCAACACACATTCACACACGCACACGCACACACACATCCATGTGCAAATTCACAGAGACTCATGCGCGTATAAATACACACTTGCACACAGATGAGAGTGTGAGGGGGGACCTGGAACTACTTACAGAGAACAAAGAGGGAAATCAGGAAAAAATGCAGCCTCTTCGAATAAATCTCACCACAATGCTGAGAAAAAAAATCCCCAACCTCACCCCCAGAAACGCAAGAAAAACCTGGTTTCTCTTTTTGAAAGCAGTCAAAAGTGTCTTACAAAAGCACAAATAAAAAACATTTTAGATAAAAGGATCCAGGCCCCTTTTCTGAAAAGGACCTCACACCAAGTTGTGTGTAATTCCTACCAGAAACTGGTTTATTTACCAAAAAATAATAAGATTTAATGCCAAAGCACTTAGGCTACAAATAAAGGACAACAAGTGGTGGGTAGCCTGATGGGGGTGAGGGAGAAAAAGGGAGGATGATGCCTGGGTGGAAATTTTCTCTTTTCTTGTGCTTGTTATTTTCTAGTCGTCTGTTTACATGACACACAAGATTTCACATGGAAGAGTAGCTATGGGAACAGCGGTGCTAGACCCACGCAGAATAGCCTCCTCAAAATAAAATAAAAACAATAAACATGTCAGTGGAATTTGGACATCTGCGATGACACAAGCTCTCACACCAAGGCCATGGCTATTTCATGAATCAAAGCATCGCTCCTTGGCTTCCATTACATAAAACAAAATCAACATTTACTCTGAGAAAGTGAGCAATGATGCTGACAAGTGCATACAGCCAATGACAATACAACAGCAGAGATGCTAGTAACAACTGTGCCACCCACGTTGCTGAAAGGGCATGCTTTCAAACACCGCCACTGAACTGTAAAATCACTAAAACCCCTGTCTTGCCCATACTGTCCTTTTCACTTTAGCTTGAAATAAGCCAGCCTTTTCTCTCTGGGATCAATGAAGGCTTTTCCATGTCTAAATCTGGTATTATGCCCCTATTGGATCCACATCTCCTCCAACACACAGTCACTGTGAAGAACACAGTTTCCATGAATGAATTAAAATTATAAATGCTGACCAATCCTGCACAGGGGAATGAGCCAAGGCTTGAACCCATGCCGTAAAATTATAAATCTTGTTAGAGAGCCATTTTCTCTTGATTTCAGCTGCTTGCCTCTGCCTACCAACTCTGCGGCAGAGCATGTGTGACAGCCCACTGCCTGCAGCAATCTTCATAGATTTAAGTCTTTTATACCCTGTTAACACAATTGAGCTGAAATTGAGCTGAGCTCGGTTCTGTTGCCATACGCTTGTTCTACATTCCCCGTATTCATGGACCTGTGCCAAAATAGACAAAAGGAAAAGAAATGAGCTAGCCTCATTTGTTTCAGTTTAGAGATGGGAGTGAAAATAGAATCACATCACAGGAGCTTAACTAACTCAATTTACTCAATTTCACCACGGGGATCATTAAAGTTTCATCTCATCTTAAAGCTAGCCTCCGTGTCTGAGCACTGTCCTCTCACTCACATTTAAATCACATTATGTGCGGTAAATACATGTGAGCCACTCTCTATGTGACCCTCGGGGAAAAAGACCATGTGCACACTCTCTCCCACTGCACCGCTCCCCCCTCCCCTCTTTGTTGTAATTCTCATTCATATTAATACAATCCTGATGAATGTTCTACTATGTGGTGGGTAGCATTTGAGACGAAAGGAAAACCTGATGTGGAAATACCCGTAAGACCTCAAACTTCTTAGTAAGTTCACTCTTAGACCCGCTTGTTTCAATCCACACACTCACAGACAGACTCCCATACACACTCTCTCTCTCTAAGGGCCCTGAGCCACACAGTACCAACAACCCTTATTCAACTCTCAAATCCACATGATGACTTTGAACTCTGTTTGCACAATGTAAAATGCCCTCGTTTTCCACTCCTTTCTTTTTTTCTGCCCCCATTCCCTCCTCAAGGTAAAACAGCCAAATCATACCATGAAAGCACAGACTTGACCTGACCGGAATTCAGTGTGGCTAAATCATTCTTAATATGTGCGCCAAGCAGCCTAGTCCAGGGGATTATCCTCCATAGAGCAGGAAAGATTTCCAGCTAATCTATATAGGAATGCCCACTCCGGAGAAGGTGAAGGGAAGTGGCTGGGATGAGAGGTTTCTCTTGGAAGCCAACACACTTCATTATTCTTTGTACAGCAATTAGGGCCCAACAGGCGAGAAAAGGAATATATTTCTGTTCTTGAACAACACAATATTTCAACCAAATTATAGAAAGAGGCATTTGCATTGTGCAGTTATGTGGTATGGAGGTCTGGAGCACAAAACCTGGGAGGCTGGAAAAAAACACACAACATCAGCACTGTTTAATGAACACTAGATATTTGTGTATCTGGTGGTGGGCCAGTTTCTCTTTTTGCATGTTCCATTCTGACTCAGGAGATTACTACTATGATGCAAGTTTTGGTAGGTTTGCCTGTTTATTTTGTGCATTTTGTGTACCATGCCTTGTGGGGCAGGTTCCACCACTGCCCCCTGCGTCTCATTTCCCAAGCTGCTGCTTGGCTTTCAATAGCACAGGGAGAAAGAAGTGAAGGAGGAGCAAAGAGTGAACCCAGCGAGAAGGAATCAATTACATGAAGATTAAATCAACGGGGGAAAAGGGCAAACGCAGTAAATTTTGTTCACAAAAGGGGTGGTCAATAACTTCATTCAAATGTGCTGCAGAGGGCAGCTTTTGGGGTTGTGGGAGGGGGGTTGGAGGGTTGGGATGGTGGAGGGGTGTGTGTCCATGCATGTGTGTGTACATGTATGAGGTCTGGCAAGAAGAGGGATGGGCCCAGTTTTAATTAGTGCTGTACTGGAAGCTGGAACAGTGGGTGCGTTGTGGAGAAGGCCACGACAGCTGCAATAGCTGCTCTCTGGCTATTTAACAGGACTCTCCCTCCCACCATGCCCCTTTCCATCTCTCCCCTTTTTCCCTCTCTCTCCACTCCTGTGCCAGTTCAGGTGTCTGGGGCAGCTGAGGAAGCACTGGGTGGCACACACACACCCACACTCGCCGAGTTGGCAGTGGCCACAATGTTGAGGAATGTATGAGAGGGTCGCTGGCAAGCCTGCTGCTTGGCAGGTTGTTCTGTGGGGGAATCACTCAGTGAGAGCAGGCCAGAGCCAATTCCCTGTCAGCCGCCATGCAGTGATCTCACGGGGGCAGCAGTCGGGGAACACAGACACAGAGGCCGACTGTAGTCATGCTGTGTAATACCTTACCAATCACTCTTACTAGCGCTCCTCCACCCCACCCCACTCCACCCATAGAGCAGACGCTACATTATTCAGAGTTGAACTGACAAATGAAAACAATGTGGCGCAAGAGACTTCAACTGGTGGAAATTGTTTTATTGCTGTATATAAATTCAAATAGGACCGCAGTGCACACACAGGACCATACTGCAAGATTATTTATGTGTTCATTTAGTGTCATTATTTATGACACACACCTGTTTTAAATATGTTGTTAATTGTGGGCCCATCTGTCATCTGCAACGGCAGACGAAAGGTGTTACCCAAGAAGCTTCCCCATTTCCCCATTCCATTTCTAAACCCACACAAACTAGGCCAAACCGAACCTCAATTTCCACTTAAGCCTAAACTTGAGGAGCAACCGACAACCCCAAAACCTCCCCTCAACCTGACCGCATTGCCACCACTGTTGGCAGCCCGTTCCAATGCTGAGATGTTATGAACCATTGGTTTAGATATTGTTTTACTTTAGGCTTTTCTCTGTCTATTTTGGCACCAAAGAAATCAACACTGGCCTGCATGTTAGCTCCATGAATTACTGGCACACTATTTTGGTTTTAAGAGTTTCTCAAAAATTTTTGGTCTATTTTGATGGGAAAGTTTAAATAATTTGACATGGAATGTTTCTTGAAGCCTGAGTGGGAGTCTGATTTTCCGTCCAAATGTACCAGTGTTTAGCTGAAGGGGCAGGTGCTGCCAAGAGACACTCAAAAGCCCCATTGACATAACTTTTTGGGGCATGATACCATATTTTTGTGCAGCACAACACTGACATCTTATGGACAACATGGAGATGTGCACTCAAATTTTAAATAAAGGTCTGAGACTGAGTATCAAAACCTGCCTGACCTTTGGCTTCCTGTGATGAAACAGATCTGCCAACAAGCCAAACAGCCAGCCAACACCTGTCAACATTACTAAAAAACATGACTGGCAAAGTAGGCCTACAAAGGTCATAAACACTGACAAGGACACTGAAACTGTTTCTGATGTGCTGTCACTTTGTCAGAGGTTCAAATGGTTTCAGCAACAGATATGGGCCTAAGCAGGGGGCATAAGGTTAATAATACCCTGTGACTGTTGTGTAGCCAGTTCTCTGTGCTGCATAGATACAAAGAGAATCACAATTTCAAAGAAACAGACCACAGTTGGTCTGCAAGTTGAACTGTGGATGTAGACTGCTATAACCTCTGAACAATGTTATTATTATGGTTATCATAGTTATTGAAAACATGTTGAAATGGATTGAGAGATGATGTAGTAGAAATGAAGCAGGTTTTCCTCTGGGAAACGGTACCAGCCTTATGACTAACCCCTTACTGAGGTTTTGTCCTAAGAGTTATAACCCAACTCAGAGACTCACCTTTGCACAAATATATTCCTACAGATCCTTGGAGTTGTTGTGGTATAACTGTGTTATAGGAATCTTGTAAACTCTGTTTGCCCTGGTGCTGCATAAAATCCTCAGTCAATTTGACACCATTCAATTTTCAATGTGTTAGGGTTAGGGGGACAGATGGGTAAACATAAAATTAACATGATGATATGTTTTCAGTGTTTTGGACACATTTTTGTATGCATCAGTGTTTCACTGGGGTCTTTGGGTCTTTTGTCATATAAAAAATGAGAAATATAAATATTCCACACAAACGTGTTTTAGTTGTTTTGCATTACACTGAGGAACTATAGTACTCCTTTTATCATAGTCAATAAACTTTCCTATAGTTTAGGGCCCTCACCTAACATAACCATACCTGTAATAGTGTGAGGGTCCAGTACATTTGACATGTAGGAGGGAAAAGATGATTCCCACAAGAGCTTTGATGTATCAGAGGGGGGGATTTTTTTTTTTTTTTTAAATAATCAACAAGAAACATAAAGTAGCTGAGACATAAACTTGGGTAACATTTTTTGTAATCATTTTCTGGATGTTTAAACTGCTGGGTTGAAATCAAGCCCAATTGATTAAAAAAAAAGTTAGTAAATCTGAAGGAAACAGGGGGGTTAAAAGTTTCGAGCGATCCCGCAGATATCAGCCCAGTGTTATGTGTGACTCCAGTCCGTGTACAGTGTGTCCTTTTCCTGGAAATAACTCCCTTTTTCAGTAATCAATTTATTTCATTACTCCTAACTCAGTTGGCCCAGTTCTCCTTTACCTCAAACAGCCCTGCTCGTGTTTTGAAAGCATGAGTGGAGCGAGGCTGTGGGCGTTGCCACGGGTTACACTCGGGCTCGCTCTATCTTTCTCCATGTAGATATAAAGTGATGGCGAACAGAAAAATTTCATAATTACTCTCGGAGCTTCAGTATTAAACGTAACATGACTACATACAGAGCACTTGGCATGCTTAAGCTCAAACTAAACGCACAAACCACCCATGCTACATCGCACCAAAGGGCCACAAACACTCACGATGTGATTTTAGGTGAGTTTGATTAACATACGGGCGGCTCATTTTGCACAACTCTTTGACAGGTAGTTGGTGAGATTTGACTTTCTGCGCCCTGTTAAGCATTAAAGCTCGTTAACATGCTAATGTCAGCTAAGTAACGTTAGTTAGATGCTATGTCAGGATGCTAGCTGGTAGCCTTATTAGTATCAAGAAGCTAGAATCTAGTTAAAACCCGTTGCTCTGTTGTCAGCGCTACGTTAGTTTTCTGTCTAGTTCACGGTATAGTTATCAGCTGACGGTTAGTTAACGCTAATGCTTAAAGACGTTGCACTCAGATTACACAATTACACATCAGAAATAAATGATGCAACGTAACGTAACTTAACTCTTTTCCCTTAAACGTAACTGACCAGTTTACCGTCTTATTGGCTGCCTAAGTGACCGACGTGACGCTGTGGTTACAACACAGCTTATATGTGTCGTAGAAACATTAGACAACAGGTTATCCCTGTAACGGTAATGCTATTCTTTATGGTACTCATCATATTCAGACTTGTCACATGTTTTTTCATGAATGTTTCACTGTAGAGACGTATGATGAACAAGGAAGAATGAGCTGTGTTGTCATGCTTTTAGTACAGTGAGACCAAGCAGCGTTTCCATCCACTTGTCTTATTGTGTCTGCAGTGCATCAGTCCAGGAGGACAGCTTCAGCTCTGCCAGCAGGCTGTGGATCGGGCAGCCAGGATGGCAGAGAGGAACACCAGAATTGCCATTGTCAACCACAACAAGTGCAAGCCAAAGAGATGCCGCCAGGAGTGCAAGAAGAGCTGCCCTGTGGTCAGAATGGGTAAGAAACCTAAAGTGTCATCCAGAGGTGGACGTAACTGCTTCCATCTGCTCACATTGCTGTGATTGAGTAACTTGTTTTTGTACTTGTACTTTTTGAGCATTTTTTAATACTAGAAATAACAGTTTTATTTCTGTTTGGATTTGTGTGCCAGGGATATGCATGTATAGGTAAAAACATGCCTGACTGTAGATTTCTCCTCAGCAAAGAATCAGTTACCTGGTTATATTTGATTCCTCGTGATGAAACTGTTAGTCATTTGAAAGTCTAAGCTTGCAGATACAACATGCCAGAAAAAAGGAACGATTCAGTGGACTCTTTTCCTGTCATTTTCCAGTCTTACAGGTTTTTGAGATGCTTGTTTTGTGTTAGAGAAAGACATTTTAGGGGAGGGATGGTTCATTTGTGTATGAATCATTATTTTTTATGCAGGACATATTATGATTAAAAAAAGGATCACTCTGGGTCAAACGATTCAACAAATATAGGCCATTTTTGGCCCTCAAATTGCTTGTATTTTTTAATTCAGCCCCTTTAGCAACTGAGTTTGACACCCCTGCTCTAGACTGTCCTCACTTCAGCAAACAGAGTTTAGCACAATGCACCTTTAACAGATTGTAATTTGAACCGGTTTCTCTCGTCCTTTTATGCCTGCATGGACAAGATCACACCGAACACAGGTAATGTTTTGAAAAAGTAGCTCAGTAACTTCTACTCCAAGGAAATTTTAAATGAGCTACTTTTTACTTTTACTTGAGTAGATTTTAGAGCAGTTCTTCTACTTAAGTAAAATATCAGTAAGGTAACAGTAGTAATTTGTTGTACTCTCTCCACCACTGGTCTTCTCAAATGATCCCACTTATCAGTGTTTTCATCACACCAGTTTGTTAATCCTAAATTCCACAATATCTTGTGTTTGCCCTCTCTTTTGTGTGCTTCCACTAGGTAAACTGTGCATAGATGTCACCCCTCAAAGCCGAATTGCATGGATTTCTGAATCGCTCTGTATTGGTTGTGGAATCTGCGTTAAGGTAAGCGTTCTCAATGTTTTGTTTCAAGGTCAGGTGAAAAACTTGGATTTCTGATGTGAATTTGAACAAATTTAGCAGATGCCTCCATTCTCAGAAATGTCCATTTGGGGCTTTGTCCATCATCAACTTGCCAAGCAGCCTGGAGGATGAGACAACCCACAGATATACTGCCAACTCCTTCAAGTTGCATAGGTTAGTACAGGACATGCAGGATCAGAAAATGATGGCTATTGCCTTTGTTAACTAATCTACTGTTTAGCTTGCTCTGTTTACTGGATGTGTCTGTTATCCTGTGGAATCACAGATTGCCAGTTCCCAGGCCTGGAGAGGTTTTAGGGCTGGTGGGAACCAACGGGATTGGGAAATCTACAGCACTGAAGATTCTGTCGGGGAAACAGAAACCCAACTTGGGGAAGTACGATGTGAGTAAAGTTGAAAAGTTCATTGTCACCCTCCTGAAGTCATTTTTTGTTAAGTGTTGTCACCTGTGTCCTGTCAACCCAGACGGCTAGTCCCACATCCTGTGTTTTGTTTCCTTTTTTTATGACTCAGACCACAGACATCACCTGCACACTTGGAGCATTTTTACTCAACAAAGACTAGAAAAAAAGGTTAATTGAAAGGTTGTATTAGTGGATCTACATTCATTTTCATCCAGGGAGCATAGTGTAAAGGCTGTGATATACAGCTGTGTGTTTTTAAAATAGGGCCAGGCGATACTGACAAAATCAAGTATTCATTTGTCTTTCTTCACCGTGTGTTTGGATAAATGACTTTTACTTCATGCCATGATTTGGGAATTTGGGACATTTGGATAATGGGGTTATTAGCAAAGTTGTTTTGTTTTTTTTTTTGTCCAGCTAGAGGCGTATATGATGAGCGGTAATTCTGACTCACATCTCAGTTTAGAGGACAGGCCTAATAGAATGACTAATGTTTAAATCTCAGCTAATGTATTCCCCATGCTGCCCCAGGCTCCCCCGGACTGGCAAGAGATACTCACCTTTTTCCGTGGTTCCGAGCTCCAGAACTACTTCACCAAGATCCTGGAGGAAAACCTCAAGGCTGTTGTCAAGCCTCAGTATGTGGACCAGATCCCCAAAACTGTCCAGGTCAGTTAAGCTCCAATCCGCCTGCATGCTGATAGTGTTGGACATAAAGTTTGTGAGAATTCAGGGCTGTGATTTATCACTTAATTAAAAAAAAAAAAAAAAATTAGGATTGAAGGGTTTTTGGACAAACAGCTCTTGTTCATTTCCAAGAGGAGAGTAGCAACAGATAATGTAATAACTTGTCAAGATGTGGTAAAATATGAAAATGTATTTAAAACCTGATGTGTAATAAGTCACTAGATAACATAAGATTTCATAATAATTTCATAATATATTTTAGATAACATGATTTTGTAAAGGGTGTTAATGGAATAATTCTAAAGAATAATGTGATTGTAATGAGTTATTACATTATTTGCCAATATTATTATTACACCGACATCATCATCACTGACAGATATGTTACCTATGTAACATATACCAAAAAAAGTTTAATGTAATAATGCAATGTGACTGTATTATTCTGGAATTTAGTAGATTAACAGGTGTTTCCTTGTAATTTTTCCTTGCTAAAACTCCTGAAGTCTAAGGCACTGCCAAGTGGAACGTAGGAAAGTTCCGTCATCTAAGCCAGATCTAAATCAAACAGGCCATATATTGGAGTTGCATTTGTGCAGTTTGTATAAAGAGCTGATGCAGGAAGTTAAATTGTGTCATTCTACATCTAGAGTTTAAAGTGGAGGTAACACAATCTCTACATAAGTCACTCCATAGTTTCCCAACCAGATTTATTCTCAGGTTTTTCTCCTATGTAAGTCTGGATCTGTCCTGATCAGGTATTAATAAACTCGACATAAGAGCTTGATACACTCTAGAGATAGTTTAGAGTAATGGTTGGTCAGTATGGCACAACTGTTCCACAGGTGTCTTGGCAGGCAAATTCCACCGGCCTTTGTGGTTGACTCTAATATAGTCACGTAGTTGTAGATAGCTGAGGAAATATTTGTTAGTTGAACAGTATTTCTGTTTAAACTGTTCAAAGGACTTTTTTTTTAGCTGTTCTCAGAAACTACAGCGTCTACTCTTTTTAATAGAAAGAATAAAATGGACCTTCTGTTGTTCACTATAAAGTGATGCATTTCTCATCTTTAAATGAAAATATTCAAAATATACATTTCTCTCAAAATACTCCAGCTGCTTGGAATGTGGTCCAACAAAATTTGACATCAGTCCCCTCATTTACAATAAAACTCATGCCATTTTTTCTTGAGTATACAGTAACTTAATTTCTTTTCTATAAGCAAGTAATTGCAAATATGTTTTTGTTTTTCTTAAATTTTCAATTAAAGCTTTGTGGTTGCACGCAAATGAAGGCAGGAAAAGCTTTCTTGCAGTTTAGAAGACATCAGCAGAACAACACAGCAAGGTTTTTTTGTTTTGTTTTTGGAATTAAACACAAGATTCTGTAGAGACAAATTGTCTGTCTGTGTGAAGGGAATAGTGGTTTATAAATGTGATCGTTGAATGTCCAGTAGTTGGTAGCTGTATTCTTTCACCAGGGAAACGTTGGCTCCATCCTGAGCAGGAAAGATGACACCAAAACCAAAGATGTGGTCTGTGAACAGCTTGGTACGTTGTGACTGAACACTTTTGTCCGGCTACTTCCTACATTCCTGATCTGTTGCATCTTTAAGTATCTTTAGAGCAGCCACATGATGGCATCAGCAGGTTATTAGTGTCCAAGATGCAATAACACTATAATGGCATTCTTGTACCACTGTTTTGCTGAGGTCCTCTGCCACATGAATTTGCATGAGATTTGTGAAAAACATCTGTCCACAATAGCTACTCTACCTAGCACATCTAGGAAGGTGTCTTTGACCATTTAGAAAATTATGAACAGCCTTCATATTTCACTGCTCATGAAATGTTATTTTTGAAAGATTTACAGAGAACCACTCGCTCAGCAGCTGTTTATTATAGTAGAGGTTGGAACTCCACATTTTCATGGTCTCTGTTTCTCATTATAATTCCTTCTCTCTCAGATTTAACTCATCTCAGGGACAGAAATGTAGAGGACCTCTCAGGAGGGGAGCTGCAGCGTTTTGCTTGTGCCATTGTCTGCATCCAGAGGGCTGACATGTAAGGTTCATTAGCTCTCGTACTGACACTTGCCAGATCTCATCAAGGCCTGTACTAATAGGTGACCCTGTGGGCCTCTGCAGTTCTTTTCTTGTTTTTCTGCAAATTTGTTCGTAAAAGATATAGTTGAAGAAAAGTAACAAAACATAAAGTCAGCTCTGAGGAAAATTGTGCATACCACCGATTCTGTTCTTATGCACAGAATTCAAATTGATGAATCACATCATCTCAAGCCCAAAGGAATAGTAATTTAAAGCCTGCAAAAATCATGAATCATGGTACCTCCTTTTAATTCACCTTTTCTAAAACAGGAGGTCCGCCGTCATTAGGCATGTCTTACAAATTCATTGTTCTGGCTACAGACACACCAAAAATTGCAACTTCTCAGTTTGTTTGATTTCCAGTGAGTTCATCGCCCTTGCTGAATATTTTTTATGTGTGACTATACTTCCCATTTTCTAAAAGGAGGTATATTATGCTGTGGGAAGGCTTGAACAGCTGCTCCATTGAACTGTGTTGAAGCCCAGTGAGAATATGCAGAGTGGTAAATTTCTACTTGAGTGATTGGTGAGACTGCTCTATACGATTGTAAATAATGCCAGACAATATTGTGATGAGTTCTGGGTAATTAACTGTGAGCCTAAACCATGAACCTATTCTTAAAATGTTGTTCTTACCTATGAACAAACAGGCCATTCATTTTTATTATACCATATTAAGCTCAATTTCTTGGTGAGCAATGGATTTAATTCACCAGGCAACTTAAAATTCTTGGTCTCACCATTGAGTATAGTTGTGTAGTTAATACTGTTTGACTGCACATTCCCTGTTTATTCCTCAGCTTCATGTTTGATGAGCCGTCCAGTTACCTGGATGTGAAGCAGCGTTTAAAAGCCGCCATCACCATCCGCTCCCTCATCACCCCAGATAGGTGAGTGACACAAATATCACTCCACGTTGAGGGAGATGACGACCACTTTGAAGTATTCCCTCAGGTCCTTCCAGCCTGAATAGGTGGATCTTCTCTCCCACACAGGTATATCATAGTAGTGGAGCATGACTTGAGTGTCCTGGACTACTTGTCTGACTTCATCTGCTGTCTCTACGGGGTGCCCAGTGCCTATGGAGTGGTCACCATGCCTTTCAGCGTCAGGGAAGGTAGCTACACTACCCCAATACTGGCAGCTTGATGTTCTTGAAGTAGTGTGTTCCTCCGTGCAAGTGTTACGCATGCTTCTAGCAGTTGCACTATTCACACAACAGCACAGTGTTTCCCAGCCTGATACCATTTACACCAGTATTACCAGATTTCACCACTAGATGGCGTAGCAGGCTTCCATTCACCATCAACAATTGCTTTATCTCAACTACAAGGTTGATTTCAGTATGTCCCTCTTTCTCACTGGCTTTGTGTCTTTGTGATTTTGTTTTCTGGGATAGATCTTTGATTAAAATCAAACAAGTTATAAATTAATGAACTGAGATGGTGTTTAATGCTTCAGCTCTGATTAACCATAAACCAAATTATGGTAAAAACTGTGTGAATAGAGTCAAACAAGATAGCCTAATTCATTAGTCACAATAATGTTTTTTCCTTCCATTTGATACAACACAGAGGCACTTTTGAGGCACTATGTAAGCTTCCATGAAATTAAATGATTGCAGAGAAATTATTGGGGGATAAAATCTTTTTTGTTATACTGTGTTGAGGAAAGAGAAAACACTGAAGTTACTGATGCACTAAGCATTTCATTATCATCTGTTCATGCCAGGATTCCTTAAGTGACAGGTCTAGACACCCTCAAAAATAAATACATACATAAATATGTACATACATACATACATACATACATACATACATACATACATATATACATACATAAATGAATGAATAAATACAAGTGTATTTGTATAGCCCCTTTTATATAAGAAATGCAGCTTCACAATACAGAAATCACATGCACTGAGCGCTTTGCATGTAAATAGACAGAATGAACATAAAAGCAGGAATAGAATGCCATAAGTAATGTAATACAGTAATGTAACAAAAATGAAACTGTAGTCCAAATGTGGAAGTGATCAGGTTTTTATTTTATTCAGAATTAAGTGTTGTGTGGAGCCACGCTGCACTGCACAAACAAGCAGCATAAAGAGACAGAGCAAGAGTGGAAAGAATGAAAGGGGCCACAGTCATTGTAGATGCACAACCGCCGTTTTTAGTGTGTGTGTAACAGTAATGTCATCTGAGATCCAGCCTTTAGAATCAGTTGTCAAAAAAAACTCTCGATGACAAGTGTAACTGTAGCCTGAGGTGTTTGAAGAGTGAAGGCAAATGAGTCTGTCAGAGGGTTATTTGTGTGCTAAGGTATACGGTCTCGAAAAGGTGTTGTCACCACTTGCGGAAATATGTGGTATTGTATAAGTTGAGCTACAATAGCAGACTCCTGACCTGAATCTTTTTCAATTTAAGCAAAGTTTATGGAAGTTGTTCCAATACACTTATAAACCCACTACTAATGTAACAGAATGGCAAATGACCAGAAATATGTCCTATGGTGATATGGGGCTTCTCTTCCCCTCAGGCATCAACATCTTCCTGGATGGTTATGTGCCTACAGAGAATCTGCGTTTCAGAGAGACCTCACTGGTGTTCAAGGTAGCTGAGACAGCCAATGAGGAGGAGGTCAGAAAACTGTGCCGCTACCAGTACCCAAAGATGAAGAAAACCATGGGGGACTTCACCCTGGAGGTCATGGAGGGAGAGTTCACAGACTCTGAAATCGTGGTCATGCTAGGAGAGAATGGTAATGGGTGTGTTTTTGTTTGTGTGTGTGTGTTGCAGTTAGTCATGTTATATCTAAAACTCTGGATTTTTTACTTATTTAGGGACAGGTAAAACAACATTCATCAAAATGCTTGCTGGGTGCCTCAAACCAGATGAAGGAGGTAAGCATTGCCTTTTTAGTCTGTTGTACCAGGTGTTGCTGTTGGCACTTTTAGTGTCTTTAGAAAAGAAATAAAATTTCATTTCATTCATTTTTTTCATTCTTCCCCCAGGTGAAGTGCCAATCCTCAGTGTCAGCTACAAGCCACAGAAAATCAGCCCCAAATTCAAAGTAGGTTGCAGCCTGACATGATGGAACAAGGTCAGCTTTCCTCAGTGTGACCTAACAGGTAATCAGGTCTGCTCTGTATGTAGGGCAGCGTCAGGGCCCTGCTTCATGAGAAGATCCGTGATGTCTACACACACCCTCAGTTTGTCACAGATGTCATGAAGCCCATGCATATCAACAGCATCATTGACCAAGATGTGAGCATGCAGTAATAACTTTATTCATATACAACTTATAACAACAACAAGGCGCTTCACAGAGAAAATAAACCAAAAGCAAATTCCATAAAATAAAATAAATTAATTATTAGGACAAAAAACAGTTAAAACAACTTAAATGACATTAAAAAGGCTATTAGAAAACACGCCTTAAAAAAGGACACTGTGCCAGCATTGGACAAAAATGTTTAATACATTCTAACACAACCTGACTGTCTAACACAACTGCATGTGTGTGTGTTGGTGTGTGTTGTGGTGCTAGGTCCAAAACCTGTCAGGAGGTGAACTGCAGCGGGTGGCCCTGGCGCTGTGTCTGGGGAAACCTGCTGACGTCTATCTGATTGACGAGCCCTCTGCCTACCTGGACTCAGAGCAACGTCTCGTGGCTGCCAGGGTCATCAAACGGTAAATCACACAACAGCTTAGACAGCACAGCACTTTTGGGTTGGTTTTTCATGATGACAGAACTGTGATGTATGGCACTGTTGTTTCACAGATTCATCCTCCATGCTAAGAAGACTGCTTTTGTTGTGGAGCACGACTTCATCATGGCCACCTACCTGGCAGACCGGGTCATTGTGTTTGATGGCATTCCCTCCAAGAGTACCACTGCAAACACGTAAGACTCTCTTTCTCTTTTGCATGTGATGTATTTGTGAATTGTACTAACAGTAACCAGTGACAGTACACAATGGTGCCATTTAATATGCATTGTGGAATTAAAATTAATATCTCACTTGAATTACATTTACATTTGCCTGTATAATCACTTGGACATCATTTCATTAGCAGTCACTCTCAGACTTAACTTTAGAATCAGACAAAATTACATTATTATGTCCCAATGTGATTTTTGTACACTAGAAATATGATTTCCTGACTTGTCAACAGTGCATATAAATGAACAACATCACTAGAAGTAAAGCAGGGTAGCCAATATTGGTAATTCACCCTTTGCAAAGCCTTACATGGATATCTCTGGCAAAAACTGCAACAGATGTACGGCTTCAACCTCATGCACTCTTTCAGGCCGCAGACCTTACTCGCAGGGATGAACAAATTCTTATCGCAGCTGGAGATCACATTCAGGAGAGACCCTAACAACTTCCGACCAAGGATTAACAAGATGAATTCCATGAAGGTATGCAAGGTTTCTACAGTCATGTAAATCCTGGAAAAGTCATGGAATTTGAAGATGTGTTTCCCAGGCCTGGAAATGTTTTGGAAAACAACAAAATATGTCTAAAAAAATGGGAAAAGTCAATTTTTTGTCTTCCTTCATTTGACAAATTCTTCCTTTGCGCACTGACTTCAAACTTCAAGTGAGCTGGTGAGGTCTCACCTCAGTTATGTAATCACACCTCTGCATCATCTCCTTAGGATGTGGAGCAGAAGAAGAGTGGCAACTATTTCTTTCTGGATCACTAATGACACCCTTTTCTACATAAGAGACAGCAAGACCACCTCAGCAGAAAGCCTCCTCCAGGTCCATGGTTTAAAGCAAGGCTTCTCACTCAGCTCCCCAGGGCCCTCAGCAGAAGGGACACAGGAGGTTAAGTGCAGCTCTGGCACACACCCGATTCTTCCCATCTAATAATTTTTAACTCTCTGAAATAGAGCAACATGATAAATCTGGGGTGTCACAAATAACGGGCTGGGGAACAGAGCCTTTAAAAGCCCTTGCCTGTGCTATGGGCTGGGCTCACCAGACACACACACGCACAAATACATATACATATCTATGTATGCCTTTGGGATCCGAAGGAGTATTTTATCATGAGATTCACATAGCCAATCTATGTCATTTCAAAGAGAATATCTAATTAATAAAGCCAATTACTTAACATGTATGGGCATGTTCTTTTTTTTTAATTGAATGGATTTTATATCCAAGAGTGAGCTTGCCATTCACTACAAATGAGTAATACATAGTATATCATACCAAAATTGTCTCATGCTCTTTAGAATTTCTGTTTCAGCAATGTGTTTTATGAAGCTAGGATATCAGAGGGATGTCTCATTTGACAAGATGTCACAGAACCTATCAAAAAGTTGTTAAAGCATTATTTTCCAACATCACAGAAACTGTTTCATGCCAGTGGAACTACTCCATACTGGGTATGGAAATGAAAAGCATTTTACTTTGCATAAGTTACCACTAGATGGAGCTAACAATCTACTACTTGCTCTTGTTTACTGATGGACAATTTTATCTATAGATCTCACTTTGTTTTATAGCTGAACATGGCAAGTACCAAAGAGCTGCAGAAATAGGAACTTCATCAGATGTTTTTTTTCATATATTTAGTTTAATTTATATTTCATCTGTGCATCATACATAGATGATTCACAGAAATCTATCTTCAGTCTAGCTTTGGTATATTTCCTGTTTAATGTGCTGTAGTGTCTAATAGTAACACCGTACAGGTTCAGTTTTTGTCACCCTTGTAATTTTAAAATGAAACATAAATGGGGCTCTACATAGGTGACATAGGAAAATACATTCATTAACATTCATTTTAACTTTTGGTTCATGATTTAGTGCCCATAAATCATAATGTAGATGCAAGTTTTTCTGTTTTTTTTTTTTTTTTTTTTTTTTT
>OMLB01015185.1:31166-43692 GCA_900302555.1 Myripristis jacobus
AAGCATATAAGGCACATGGTGTGAGTATGTTGGTGTGTTTGTGTGTGTGTGTGACATGGCATGTGTGTGTGTGTGTGTGTGTGAGAGAGAGAGAGACAGAGAGAGACAGAGAGAGAGGGGGAGTGTCAGACAAGGTGTGACGACTTCTTTTGTCTCTATTTTTCAGTGCCTGCATGTGTTTGTGGTATCTACTCAGTGAACCATTCACTACCAAATGTAAAGAGACATAACTTGGCCTCCAAAACAAAGTATCACTATGATCATACAAAGCAATGTGCTGATAGCTGTGGAGTTAAGGTAATGTCACCCCGTTTTATCCTATTGGTGCATTCTCTGTCTCTATGCAGTGTGGAAGGGGGAAAGGGATGGCCCTTGGAGACAGCATTCAAATATTACCACCCCAGACATTATTTCTAGAAGGACTTGCGAAAAGCCACGTCAAGCGAGGCGCCCGTTTGAAATGCGAGCTGGCCTGATGCACTGCCACCATGCCTCGCGTTACTGCAAAAACTCAACGGGCCTGCCAAGAGACCTCTGATGGCACTCGCGGGCCAAATGAATTGCATGTGTGAGGGAGCGTCATCTAAACACATGCATGTCAGTCATCGTTAAGCATTTCAGCCCCGTGCTAATTCATGGAAGTCTATGGAGCTATGCTGTAATCAATCCTAACTCTTGAGGTCTACTATTCCTCAGTCTGGCTAGAGACAGGCAGGGCTCCAATATTTCTAAATGGCTCTCGCTCTTTGTGAACCCTGACCTAATAGGACCTGCTACTGAGTGAATCAAACATTAATGTCCTGTCTGCACATGCTATAATCAACAATTTGGCCCTGTCTTTCATTCTGTTTTTGGTCTGTTTTGAGTGTTGATGAGTTCACATGTATGTGCGGCTTAAGAGAGTAATAAAGTATATGACTGTTTCCAGAGCCTGATCTCCTGCTTTAGATTAAGCAGTCTTCCCCCCCCAGCCCTCTTGTATGATGTCTGCATTTGATAGTAGTATGTGGCTGCAGTGTGCATGAATGGTGCACCAAATGAGATCAATTTGTGCCTTGAGCTTATGATAATTAAAAAGAAATGTGATTGGAGATGAGAGGCAGTGGGGTAGAAAGGTGTAACACCCAGCTGCTGAAAAGCTTAAAGATATGTTTGTTTATTTATCATAAACCCAATTCTGATGTTGACACTGGGATAAATGTTGAGTTTATCAAAAGAAAGAATGGTTTAAGAGTTGAAAACAGTGTTTGGATGTATTTTATATAATGGAGATTGAAATCAAATAGCCTTGATGAACTTATCTTAGACTTGTGATAGCTCCTCATTACAAGTTATGGCTTTGCTGACTTTAGCTGCATGGCTTGGCCTAAAAGGCCTGCGTCTCTCATCCTCAGGTGACCTGGGGGTTAGATCCTTTTTCAGTCTCTCCTGAAGTAGCATGTACTGCAAAAGGGATTGAGTGAGCAGAGAAAGGGCTGACCTCTTTGTTGGCCTTTTCTCCTCTCTATCAGTGGCTGGTATCCTGCTGTGTGATGGCTCAACAATAGGAATTGTCATCTAACTGCATCCACATTCAGCACTCACCACTACAAAGCACTGACAGTCAAAGTTTGCTTTATCAAGATGGCCTCATACTTTTCACTGTGATTAATCAAAGTGGGATATATGGCTGATAAAGTATCAGGTTCCACAGCTACTTTAAATGATCACATCTCATGATGCCTCTGTTTATGAGGATGAAGCACCTTAAGTGTGAATATTTGGTTGATTTCCTTGCCACAGATACCTATTTTAATTTTAATGGTCACATTACCCAAATCCCAATGAATATACTGACAAATCTGTTCAGGGAAAAACCTTAATTTGACTTGTGTCAAACAGAAGATAAATGAAAATATTTTGATTGTGTCTGCTTCCCGTGCTGACTGATTCAGGCCACAATCCACTCTGAAAGTGCACTAAAGCCAGCATCGAGAAGATGGCTGACACTCTCCCCCTGAAACAGCCAAGTAATCAAATTTGCCAACAAATCTTGGTCTAATTTGAGCATCTACAAGATCTTGTCTCACCCTCTGTTCCAGTGGTTGTCAAAGCAGATTCTGGGGATTATCAAGTGGTCATTGAGGGGGCTCTAGGAGTCTCAGGCAAAATGATGAACAATCAGATAAATTATGAGGATGGCTGTGCGTTTTCTTACTTCAGCTTTTCTTCTTTTTTTTCCCTCACTGTCTTCACTGCTACTTCCCCATACAGGCTTCAGTATACCATTCTGGATGAAGGTATAATCAAAATGTCCCTGACCAAAATAACTGTAGTACTCCTATAGTAAATTTTAGACGGATGCTGTGCACATAGAGGTCTTTGTTAGACTATTATAGCACATTATCAGGCCTGTTATGAAAAATTAAATAAAACAAAATACATAAAATGCCATAAAGCATGATGTAATCAGTATAAGAGAACATCACACATTGACATACTAAACACTGTAAGTCCCTATTGAAGTAGATATGAGAAAACAAATTCATAAAACACAATAAGGTCCCCATATTCTACGTATACTATAATGTATGGAGGAAAAATGCAAATTAAAAAAAAATCATAATCTAAAGCATGATATAATGCCATAAAACGTGATAATGTCAGTACAAACGTAGGACTGAGTGGGGCCCTATAATATTATGGTTACACCACAGTAGATCCTGAGTATTACTCACACCATACCAGATAAAAAGCGCCATAAAGCATGAAAGTCAGTTTTTTTTTTACTAAAGAGTAGCACACACACATACAGTGAGTCTCTCTAGGAATGTAGCCGATTGAAAAAATAATAACCCACGAAGCCCAATATTGGAAATAACACAGCATATACAAAACGCCAGAAAGCATGTAACTTCACTATTGAGCAGCACGCGCTGAGTCCCAAAGCTTTATTATAGGAGTCTACATGTGCCGGTCATGTGTTATGTAGGATGGGGGTGGGAGCCGACACATGAAGAAGTTTGGGGACTGTACCTTCTCTTTCTATCCGGATCATCATCATCATCATCACCATCACCGCCCTCCCTCCTTCCCTCCCCTGATCGCACTGTTTTCCCAGATTTCACATTCACGTGCAGCTCGCTCCCGCCTCACTCAGACATTCTGTCGCCAGCGCCGTGACGTCACCTGCGCCAGGAGCCTCCTCCACTCTGAATGGTTTTCCTCCGCCTGTCTTCAGGATAATCTAGTCCCCCACCGCCCCTTCACACAACTTGGCCGTCGCCGCGATGAACTTGACAAATTAACTCTTAAATGAAATGTAAAAAAAAAATAATAATAATAACAATGTTCTGTATTGCATTAAAGTAGGCTTGGAATAGAACTCCCCCCATGTTTTTGTCAGTGTTAAATATTTGCAGAACATCTAGTAAGAAATCATTACAATAGTCATGGATTAACCACAGGGACTTAAATAGTGTCTGTGATGGTGAATAATGAGTTTATAAGGCTGTATAGTATATTCTGGTATTTCTTTGCTTATATGGCAATGGGAATTTCTGTGGTGTGTATATCTTTAGTTATTTGCATTTTTTTAATATAGTGCCCTCTTTAAAGTGCCTTATACTATAAACAATGCTATACTATTAGGGCTAGTTCATTTTTGGAAAAGGAATATGATGTAAGTCTATTCACCTGTGTTGTGACTAGAAACGAAAAGCTCAGTATATTATAGAATGGTCTGAAATCTACTTAATTGTGAATCATAGTATTTGTCCAACACATAAACCTGTGTGTAAGATAGGACTGATCTGGATCTCACATCTGAAAGGAGGAAATGACATTTTGTGTTCCTGTCCTCTGCTGCTGCCCTGAAGGCTATTTTCATGCATTAGCATGCAATATTAATGAGATGGTTTGAAGATCTGTTGAAGTTTCACTTTTGACAGTGCAAAATTATGCCTATACCCAGCAGAGGTAGTCCACTACATGCAGAGGTCTGTGTTAAAGGCTGTGTGCATGGAGGCATTGTCTTGAGGTGAGAATTTGAGATGATGGCATGTGCGAGCATGCTCCCATGCTTACCCTTCTCTTAGACACTTTTGTTCTCTTGACAACATAAATAGTGCTTATCATATCACAATCAAAGCAGGGGGAACTGAGAGGCAGGCTTAACACAGTGCAGTTCAGGAGTTCACCATCAGATAAACCACAGCTGAGAAGAGCTGCCTGTCATTCACTTACAACTATTGCGAGAGATTACCGTCCCAGTTTGGAGAATTGGATCAGCTGTTTTGTTTCAGTGGTGAGGGGTGATATATCCTCAAGCCAGTGTGGCAAAACATCTGAAAGACAGAAAGAAAGTTTTTACACATGTTATCATCTAATTTGTATCCTAATTTTATATCCGGAGGCTACTAATTGTCTAAAGCCTAGTCCAGGGATACTCCACTTATAGTGAACCTTTTCCCTCCATGGATCCACATCTAGGTGTCATTTTTAAATGTGGGGAGGTAATTTTTAAAAGTCACAGTAAATGTCCTGGTTGTGTTCATGAATGTGGAGGGGGGGGGTCCCCCAGTGTGAGATCTACTGGGCCTTACTGTCTTCTTCCTATCTAAATGCATCAAGTGATTACAGGCAGCACGGCCTCACCGCCCAGCAAGCCAAGTGGCAACAGCAAACTAAAAGAAACCCTCCACTGGCGAGGCTCTTCAAACTTAACGAAAAGGCCGCATTGTTTCACAGTTACATAATCCATTTCCACACAGTGAATGAAGATGTTAGATGTGTAAAAAGTAGGGCTCGTTATTGTCGGACTGTATCCCGCGGCGTGATACTGGCTCTCAGCGGAGGGTGAGGCGGCCCCGCGACTCACTGACGCCAGGCCAAGCAGAGCTAAGACAGGCAGCTGTATGAGAGCGCATAGGAGAGGGACTTAAAGCTGCACAAAAAAGGTACTGTAAACTTTATTTTCCTACATGCAGAATGAAAAGTACCGCTGCTTTGTTTGACTTTTTGCTCTGCACGACTTTGCTTTTAAGAAAATACGTTCAAACGGTTCAGCTGAAGAGACTATCACTTGGCAGCTTCAAACTTTTTTTCCCCAAGCTATCAGATTGGGAAGAGTTACAAATGTAGCCAAATTGAAATTTTAAGTCATATTTCTTTTGTGTATGCGAAACAGTTTTTGCTTTTTGCGATATGTGGGCATCATTGGCCTTTAGAAAACGAGTTGTAATACTGTTATGAAGTGGATACTGTACAAATTGCACAGCAAAATTATAACTCACAGTAGGAGTATTTTAGAAATAGAGCATGGCTATTGTAGTGAAACCACAGAAGAAAAAAGATACCATTAAGTGGGAAAAGGTCACTCTCTCCACTGAGTTGCACAGACACACTAAGTGTAAGGAATATTACAGTGATTTTTCATTATGGATTTAATGTAACTATTATTCAAGGCTTGCTCAATGACATATTGGCTTTAGGCTTTACAGGCAGTGTGTTTCAGATCATTTTTGTGTAGACTGATGGAAGGTGTGTCTGTACAATACTGTTGATGACACGTTATATTGTCCATTGATCATATTTGATCATTGATATAGGCCAGTGAGAGACTTTACAGGACCAGGAAGAACATTTGCAACAAAGAACTCAACATTGGTCACCAGCATGCAAATGCCATTTTCTTTACAACAATGTCATCTTAACATTTTCCCAGTTTTATTGTCTTGTGGCTGATGCAAATTTACTGAGGCCATATCATCTGCACTGCTGTGCCTCCCAAGTACATGCATATGGTTTTATGTACAGTTATGTCACTGGGTTCATGAATTTGTGTATGTGTGTATGAGAGAGATAGAGAGAGAAAGAGAGACAGAGAGAGAGGGAAAGGGAGGGAGACCCACAGCAGCTAAGGCTAGATCTCCTGACATTATTGAAGATGACATATCAGATTACCCAAAGGACGGGAATTTGTCCTTGTCCGTGATTTACTTCAATTGTTTTATCATCCTGCATTCTCAGAATATGGGGATTTAAATCATATTTGGAAAAATAAACAAATGTTCTTTACGGGATTGAAATGATATACTTAGTTTTGTGTGAAAATAAAGCTTCTACAATATATCAGTGTGAATATCAAATACTTTTATCAGGTTCATTAGCTGTAATTCCCCAATCTAAGATGTTGTTAATACTTCCAGATGGAGAAACATGCCCAAAATTTTATTGACCTTGCACAATGTATGCACTCTGTGAATGCGTGCAGTCTCAATACGAGGCTTTTTTTTTTTTTAAAGCTCAAGAGAGAATCTAGTCAGTGTTATTACAGTCATGTTAATGTGAAAGTGCTCAGATATTGTGTGGATTTAACTTGCAGCAACACATCACATCACTGCTTAAAACGCTCGGCTACAAGGTGTAAGTATAGGTTAGCCACATTCCTCTGTTTCCAAAGAGTCTGTCACAACAACAATGTCAGTCTCAGAAAACCCTTCTGTCTGTCCGTATGGCCCAGACACCCTAGCCTGCCATGTGTTGGGGTGAGGTGTCCACCCCTAACACAACACTAACCCAACACTGAGTGCCAAGCATGGTTGGGATAGCTGCTTGAAACCCCATGTGTTCACTAGTTATGTCTGTGGTCGTGTGTGGACTGGTCTGTCTGGTACATGCAGAATCTGATCCTAGTTCAGCTTCTGAAGCCCTTCAAAGTCATTGCTCGCGCCCTAAGGGGTTGGGCATTACTGACCACAATTCGGTAGTGACAAGCTTTCCAGTGTGTTTTCTGTGTGTTTCTCCGTCTTGCTGCCTGTCCATGTCATGCTCGTAAGTGGTGTGAGAGCGAGATTTCACTCGTACACAAACTCGGTCTTTACTAGGTCAGTGCTGAATGTGTGGTGTGGTGTTTGTGAGGAAAAGTAACCCCATGGAGTTTAAGGAGCCTCCCAGGTCAATGCTATGTCTAGTTACTAAGGGCAACACCTCATGCCTGGCTGTGGTTATTTCAAGCCCTACTCTTAGACTATTGTATGAGAAAGGGAGACTCGAGTGACTGTGGTTAAAAAAAAAAAAAAAAAAAAAACTAAACTAAATTTGCTGGCCACTGGTTTGGCTGGCTTTAGCTCATTTCTAAGAATTTGTTAATTCTTTTAAAGACTCAAACCAAATCAAACTTTTTTATTCCTAAAAATCTGCCACCCTGGAAAAATAGTCATACACATTAAAGCAGTGTTGCTGCATAGCTGTGATTTGTATTTATAAAAAAAGTGCATATTCTATCTTTCAGTGTCACTACTCACTAACCTTTGACAACACTTTTGTGAGAAGTACTTGGATAAAAGAATCTGTGCGTTGGTGTTTGTGTGTGTGTGTTCTCTTCCTCTTTCTATCTCTCTCTCTCTCTCTCTTACACACACACACACACACACACACACATACAGTTGGTCTTAAATCTCTGTCTTTGCTGTCACTTTCCCTTTTTCTCCCTCTCTCCCTCTGCATCATTCCCCCTCTTTGCCTCTTTTCCCTCCCTCTCTCTTTATCTATAACCCTCTCTCTGCCTCCACTCCTCTGTTTATAGCCAGTGACTCCATTGAGTGGGGGCTAATGGAGGCCCCATCCAGGGCCCTGCTGATAAATAATGTAGCTTCTTTATAATGCTCTGTCCCTGGGGAGGGTCCAGAGAGCATCATTACTGCCTCCTCATCCCACACAGCCCAGTCCTAAATTGATTAACAGACACAGGAGCAGTGCAAAATGATCCATGGGGCTAGTATAGTGGCTAACAGCTTGCACCAGGTGGGTCAAACCCTGCGCCTGTCAATGTCGCATGATCCCACTTATGTGCTCCCATCAGCCACAGCCTCCGTCCAACAGGCTAACTGCTCACTAAAAGACGCTGCCTTAAACACAATAGGAGGAGAATGGCAAGAGGCACAGCTGTGGAGAATGTCAGACTGATTTTCTTGTTTCTTGTGTAAATGATGTGTGCTTTAATAGGGAGGGTAGTAGTGGGCGAGCCCACTGGAGGCATCTCTATGTGATGCTTCATAGATGCCAAAAGATGAGGGTGATGAGTGCGTAGAGATGTTTGGCGCATGGAGAGGAGGTTGATATATTCAGCTCATGGACTCATACAGCCAGTAAAAAGGATCATTAGTAGGATCAGTAAGTCAGTGTCTGACCAATAGTGGCTTAATCTGCAGTGATACAGGCTTATTTGGCAAGTTTTCCCAAGATATTCCAACAAGTTGAATTTAATTTGGGCTGAGATTTTCCATGAAGGCTTTTTTTGTGTGTTGTTTGTTCAGATCTGATACAGAATGATTAGATTCAGTTCAGGTTACTGGGTTCAGGGACAGCAGCTGTGAAGCCACCTGCATATGAACATCATTTCTGCGCTGTAAAGTGGAATTTTCAGACGACAGTTTGGAAAGTTGTTACACAAAAAGTTGCCGGTCCAGGCCTCAGAAACATCCCGGTCTATACATAGGTATAAGGATAGGGAGGCAGCGTTGTTTTTTTTGACTGCTCCACAGACAACTCTAAACTAGCATTGCTTGTAGAACCATCAACACAAACTCGTCTAAGCCCCTTTAAGCAGGCTACTGTGAGCACGCGGTCACAGCAGCGGTCAGATAGTGTGGATTGTCAGGTTTGGAAATACCCAGAGAGATATGGTCTCCAGCTGCACTAGGATGACAGTAGAGGATTGTGAAGCCTGCTCCAGATGTTCCAGCACGTACTTTTCTGGAATTCTCCATCTGAATTGGATTAAAGGCCCTTCTGCAGCTAGTCCTGAACTTGTGCCGATACAGCTAGCTGTCACTGAGTGGCCATCAAAGCAGCTCTGCAGCTGGATGTGGACTGAAAAGCCTCCCTTTATGTCTGGGTTATGACCCTGGTACCAAGGTGGCTTTGCTGTTTTTAGGCCTCCCCCCTCAACAATTCTGATTTATGGTGCAGTGTAATGCTGCATGCTTAGTATGTCTAATTGCTCTTTGTGAAGGTTTGCTGAGTCAGTTCTGCATCAGACACTGTGAAATGGCAACAGTGCAGCAGTACATTGGCGGACAGACTTAGATTTCCAAGTAGTGCTCCAGAACTCTTCTGCTGTAATAGTTTACTCAGCACTTAGTTAAGAGCAGTATATGGTGAAATGATGAATACTTATTTTACGAGCAACCAGCACCAGCAACAGGAGTACAAAACTTTTGCCTTTCAGTTATGGGGAACATCACAGAAATCCAACTACTTTGATGCTTGAACAGACGGGAGCAGAGACCGCACCCACGACATTTCTGACCCATCCTCCACTCTAGCTGTTCACTTGCAAGGAGAGACAGTTTGAGGTGTGTGTGTGTATGCATGTGTGTGTATGTGTGTGTGTGTGTGTGTGTGTGTGTGTGAGGGAGAGAGACAAAGAGACAGCAAGAGAGAGAGAGAGAGAGAGCGTGAGAGACAGAGAGTCAAGAGTGCACAGTTAGTGCAGAGACCTGTAGGCCTCAGCAGAAGGAAGTGATGTTGCTTGTGTGTTGGTGATGACAGAAACGTAGAAATAATCACACAGCCTGTTTCCTGCCTCCCGTATGGTGGGACAATGCGTCGAGGTTGTTGCAGAGGGTGTGAATACGCTGGGGCCTGAGACACAAAGGAAATCTGCATTCATGTTTTCTCTCAATGTTTCTCCTCTCTCTCTCTCCCTCCATGGTGGGAGTGCACACTCTCTGCCTCTCTCTCCCTCTCACACACACACAGATACAAACACACACACACAGACACACCCTAGTCCACCCTTCTATCCCCTCCCTACCCCTTAGCAGTTCAGCCCTCACTTTTTAGATTAGCCAATGTGATTCGGGCAGCTATGCTAAATATAGGTGCAACTTGCAGCTTTCCTGTCAGTGTGGTTGGCAATAGTAGCCTCCAATGACTCACACACACACACACACACACACACACACACACACATCGTGTTGTAAACAGCACCTGTTCTCATCAAACTTCTCTGCCCGTTTGTCAGGATGATGTAGCCCACACATACAGTAGCTGACAAAGATAGAAATGGCTATTCATCCCATAATCTGAAGGGCCAAGAATAACTATAGAGTTAGCCAAGCAGAGTCTTGATGATGTATTTGTTCCTGCTTGTAGGAAATCCAATATACTGCTGTATTTACTGTCAGCGAGTGATGCATCTTCACCCTGAGTCAGTCGGGATATAAGAAAAGAGGTGAATTTCTGACACACTGTTTCTGTGTGTGTGTTCACATGTATGTACAGCCAGACCTCAACCACAACTGAATTTTTTATCTTCCAAATTGCGCGCAGAATAACTTGAAAAGAAGCTGGAGCTGTGAGAGCTTAATGCCCTCTTGTTTCCCCTTTTAAAAGCGAGAATGCATGTACCTCCTGGCTACTGAATTGCTCCTGTGGGACCCTGGTGAATGGGCACATTTATCCTGAGGTCCACATGCACTTCCTCTTTTATTGTCCCAGACGTTGCCAGATTCCTGCTGAAGCCAGAGTTTGTTGGTGGTGTTGATGCTTAATAGAGTGTTTGCCACAACAGGCGCTCACTAAAGTTCTTCCTCCTGTGAAAGACGGTCTCAGTACTAAACACAAAATGTTATTCAAATGTCTGATATGCTATCGACAGTCTAACTCTTCCTCCTCTCTACTTGTTCCGCTGCCAAGATGTTTATTTGTGTGAGAGGCACAGAGTGCGAGAGAGACATTTGAAATCTTTAATGTACAACTGGAAGTCAAATCCATCCAATCAGAAGTTCAACCCATCCTCCGCTGTGGCAGCATCACCACCAAAAACATGCGGGATAAAATTAAAGATGTTAGATGTAATACAGCAAAGACTGAGAAGTGGACAGAGAGGCAGAGAAAATCCTGCTTATCAAGAGTGTGTTTTTGCCTCAGGATCTACTTCTACAGCCTCTTTTCATTTGGACTGTTAAAGAATTAATTTTCCTGTCAGGTGAATCAGTAGTTGAACTTGTCAGTGAAATTCCTCAACAGTCTTCTCTACAGGTAGCGTGGGCTGTGTCTGTGAGGTCCATGCGCTAAGTGACATTAGTGACTGCTGGTAATGTGACAAGCCATATGGACAGGAAGCTATCTAGAGAATGTCTGGTTGGGGTTGACGTTCCTTGTAGGGTGTTTGCTGAGATTCCTCTGCTGCTGCCTGCTTCCCAGAAGCCGCAACAGAGTGACATCACTGCTCAGTTTCGCCTGTCTCATCGATGATTGTTCCACCCGTCATCTGATCAGACATCTGTGCTAATGAAGCAAAGGGGGCAGAGTTAAGCATCCGCTATATAGTTGATCCGACTTTGCTGGAGGACGGGTAAGGGAAGCAGGAGCGATCGTGGTGAAACTGTGCCCTAACTCTCAGTTGGAAGAGATTATCACATTTCTGTTACCGCTCTAACTTTCTTTTCTCTCTTCTGCTAGGTGGCCTTAGAGAGGACCCCATCTGAAACTTTGAAAACTGAGGATTATCAGGAAACTCCAGAAGGACAAACAAACTTGCAACATTTCACCCTTTCCCCTTTCTGAAACTGGACTACCCTGCACTGCTGCACACATTTCCTTTAGCGCTTTTGACCTTTGAGCGCCCCGACAGAGAGAAAGGAGAGGAGAGGAGGGAGGCTTGTCCACCATGAATGTCACCTCGCTCTTCTCCTTCACTAGCCCAGCGGTCAAACGGCTCCTTGGTTGGAAGCAGGGCGACGAGGAGGAGAAATGGGCAGAAAAGGCTGTAGATGCTCTGGTAAAGAAACTGAAAAAGAAGAAGGGAGCCATGGAGGAGCTGGAAAGGGCTCTCAGCTGCCCGGGTCAGCCCAGTAACTGTGTGACCATCCCTCGCTCCCTGGACGGAAGGCTGCAGGTGTCCCATAGGAAAGGTCTGCCTCATGTCATCTACTGCCGGGTGTGGCGCTGGCCTGACCTGCAGTCCCACCATGAGCTGAAGGCCCTCGAGTGCTGCGAGTATCCCTTCGGCTCCAAACAGAAGGATGTGTGTATCAACCCCTACCACTACAAGAGAGTGGACAGTCCAGGTGAGTGGAAATATGGCTCAGAATTTATGATGCAAAGTCCGCAACAGTGCAGTATTAAATTGTAACGTTAGACGTCTCAAAAGCATTTCTGCATTGGTGTTAAAATGGAATTTCATGGATCTAATGACCAATGATTAATTCTCTGAGCACTTTCATAGCCTGTAGGGCATTAACCTTGAAGTTCATGCCTTTTCCTCTCTGGTAATGGCTTCTGCAGATGTGCACTCGTTTTTTACTTCTCCATCTTTTATATCCACTGTTCTCTGCAAGGGGTTTATCTGTTTGAACCAGATCGAGACACAGGAGGGGAAAAAGAGTGCTAAATTCAGAGTCCAGGGATGCTTTAGTTTACTTGGCAAGGGCAGATGCAAAGCAAATCAAACACACTCTTTTGCCTCTTTTCTACTAAGCAGAAAATGAGGGTCAGCTGACAAGATAGAAACAGCTGTCTGCAGGGTGCTAGAAAA
>OMLB01015185.1:43741-60912 GCA_900302555.1 Myripristis jacobus
AAGTGGTTTGTGTGTGTGTGTGTGTGTGTGTGTGTGTGTGTGTGTGTGTGTGTGTGTGTGTGTGTGTGGGGCAGGAAATTCCAGCCGGGAGAGAATGAGGGCTTTGTTTTGGGCATGCTCTGTGCTGCTGGCCAGAACTCACTTACACACATGCACGCACATTTATACACTCAAGTACACACACAGATACACAGACGCATGCATGCTCACACGCACACAATTACACAGACGCATATGCATACATACACACTCATGTATGCGCACACAGTTTCTCTGAAGATGACTGGGACAGGAAGCCGGTCACCCACACACAATGGGAGGAAAGAGTGGTTGCCTGCCTCGCACACTTTTGTTTTAGCAGCGGGTTGAAGACAGAGGGCTGAGGTGATATAAACCCATAACACCTGTCTGTCCACACTCTCCCACACCCCATGGTCCTACACACACACACACAGACACACACACACATACAAACACATCCTGTCAATCTCCATTCACCGTTCGACCAAACAACACAACTGACAGGCCACTCCTGTGCAGTTTTAACATTTTAAATAATGTTTTACTTTGATACTTTGGCCCACCACTGCAGCTGACATGGGCTTCCTGTAGGACCTCTGACAGTAGTGCAGGCCCCTTCTAAAATTTCAGCACAAACTTTATTTGTCCGCGCAGGTATTTATAGACACAAGCGGAGCATATCTCTGCGGTTTGTATCTGCACCTGAGCCTTCACAAGCATATCAACCAGGATATTTGCCCCAAGTGGTGAATTCCTCCAGAAAGGCTCACCTCAAAGATGTTTTTTCAGAGCAGAATGTCTGGGAGTCGGGGCCAAATACTGCTGGCTAAAACCAACAGGCTGGAAGCTGACATTTCAAAAATGCAGGGACATCTGCGCTGAGCAAGTAGAATGATGGGTAGAGCCAAATAGCAAGATTTCTTCATTATGCCGCAATCAAAGAACTCAGTCCTTATTGAGTTTGTGTGTAAGTGTTTGTGTACGCTTGTGCATGTGGGCGTTAACACTGTTAAAAAGACTCCGGGAGCTTAAACCTGACCTGAAACCTGACCTGAGCAATTATTGCAGCTGGAGTCAGATGTTACATCAGAATGAAGAGAAAATTCTTGAGTTCTTTGAAATTAATGTGTGTATCTGCATCACAGACTGGCTTTAAAAGCGGCCCGGTCACATTAACAGACTATTGTTTAATCAGGTTCTTGTATGTAAGGTAACACCCGCCCCTTACACATTCAAGTTCATATCTTAATTGATCTGAGAATTGCTGATGTAACATTTGACTCCAGCTGCAATAATTGCTGATGTTTTGAACTTGTTTTATTTGGGACCAGTGATAAATTTGATAACCCAACCTGCCCTCCCCTCTCCCCTCAGTGCTGCCTCCTGTGTTGGTACCTAGGAACAGCGAGTTCAATGCCAAGCATACAATGTTGCCACGCTTCCGCAATCCTCTTCAACAGAACGAGCCGCACATGCCCCAGAATGCCACCTTCCCAGAATCCTTTGCCCAGGCCAACACAATGCCCTTCCCCCATTCGCCAGGGAACAGCTACCCGAACTCACCCGGGAGCGGCAGCAGTGCCACCTTCCCGCATTCACCAACCAGTTCTGACCCAGGCAGTCCATTCCAGATGCCAGGTGAGATGTCAGACTGAAGTGACCTCCTCCTGTTTCTCCCATAGCCACCAACATAATGCTCTTATCTCTTCTTCCCAATGCAGAGACACCCCCTCCAGCCTACATGCCCCCAGAGGAGCAGATGACTCAGGACTGCCCCCAGCCAATGGACACCAACCTCATGGCTCCACCCTTGCCCTTAGAGAGCAATAACAGGCCAGGTAACCATGGCAATATTAACAGACACATACACCGCCCCCCCTTCAGTCGTCCCATGGCAGCATCACTTGTCTGCTCGCTGTGATATCATCCCCATAGAGCTATCTGCACCTGCTCCTGTTGTTCTGCAGGTGCAAAGGTTTCTGGCAACTGTTTGAATCTGTGTTCTGCT
Source organism: Myripristis jacobus (assembly GCA_900302555.1). Lineage (NCBI taxonomy): Eukaryota > Metazoa > Chordata > Actinopteri > Holocentriformes > Holocentridae > Myripristis > Myripristis jacobus. The sequence goes on from OMLB01015185.1 coordinate 45,771, forward strand.
ATTGCGGTCAGACTTGAAGCACATGCACTTCCAAATGGAAAAATGCAGTTGGTAGACCTTATCTTGTCAGATACAGCTGCAGACAACTTGAGCAGGAATGTGGAAAGGATTTGCTATGGTTGCAGTGAGGTGCTGTCTATGGGTGCAACCCCAGGAGAAGTTCAAAGCCTCAGCCAATTAAGACAGGGCTCAGAGCGTTTTTTATGGGTCCTATAAAACCTAGGGCTTATGTCATCTCTGCTGGTGGTAATGACTTGAACCTCGTTAACGATCAGCTTCACTAATTACCTCCAACTTTTAGATCTGAAATGTGCTGCAATACTTGCTGGGATCTCAGCTTGGTGGTTTGGCTTCTTATTGTGTTAGACAGGCTGTAGCTCAAATCTGAACAGCGCATTCATGAAAACATAATAAACCATACAAAGGACATGTATTGGATTCTTGTATAGTCTTTGTACTCAGTGCAGGGATAAGAACAGACAAATAAAACAAAATTCATCTCCTGTGATGTCTCTGAAATTCTGTTTGAATAATATGGACCAATAATTATTGTTAACAATTGTGGTTTGACACTTAGGGCTGCACTTAAACTCTGTGGGAATGTTTTGTATTAAATTACTCTCACATCACCTTGGAATATGTGGCTGTAGCGACACAACTAAAGCCTTGTGTCCACACCTGACCCACTGAAGCTTTTTATTTTTTATCATCATGCATTCAAGGCCCAGAGATTGGAAGACTATCCCGCCCACACAAAGTGACAGCAGTGGCGGGAGGAGCTGTTGAGATGTGTGCTGGAAGTGGGAGTTTGGGGAATTTTTAAGTTCTTTTCCACAAGCTGCATCCTGTAGTGGGTTTCCACTGTAGGCCAGTTCTGGGAACAAGGCAGACAAAACACACCTGCTAGCCAGTGCCATGCTACAGAGGAAGTTTGGGAGAAGTATGTGCTTAGATAAACATGATTTATTCCTCCCCCAGAGAGGGTTAGGCCAACTGGCACTGGTTCACCCAAGATACCAGGCACAGAAAGCATGGGCCAGGCACCTTCTATTGACTGTCTGCCTGCTCGATAAAGCCTGGCACACAGACCACAGACAATCTGCAGGAGTCCGCCTTTGAATTGGTGTGCATTGATTTTGGTCAGGGCAAATGTATACAAATGCAGCCAGTGGGTCCTATAAGTTTATTCAAATTATTGTTATGGGCTACACGGGACAGTTTGGAAGAATTAGTTCTTGCGGATGAACAAGATCCACAATTGAGCCTCAGCAGACATCAATGGCCCCTGACAGCTTATCTTTGGCTTTCACAGAAGTAACTTAAAGATCAAGCGCTGCATTAAATCTGTTGTTTGTGTTTGTGTGCAAAGTTGGGCTGTGCTTATTTTGTAATCCGTCTTGGTTTCCTGTGCAGATGTGCAGCCTGTTGCCTATGAGGAACCCAAGCACTGGTGTTCCATTGTTTACTACGAGCTCAACAACCGCGTTGGAGAGGCGTTCCAGGCTTCCTCCACCAGCGTGCTTGTCGATGGCTTCACAGACCCCTCCAACAACCGCAACCGGTTCTGCCTCGGCCTGCTCTCCAACGTCAACCGCAACTCCACCATTGAGAACACCCGGCGGCACATCGGCAAAGGTGCAGTATGCAAACGCATCAATGACTGCAGCGCTCAGCGTGTCCACAGACTAGACTAGATCAATGTGTGCTGTCAATAGATATTAGGGATTGGGATAAAGACGAGTATGGGACAATAATAACAAATTGAGTGAACATTTTAGTCTATTGACTTTACATTTACCACACTGATGATTTGTGGTTGTTCATTTTTGCATGAAAGTCACAGACAAAGTGACAGACAAGGTGATAGAACCATGGCGGAGAGCAGGATGCGGAGAGCAGCTCAAACCAGGGCTGGGGGATGTGGACAAAATAAGTATCAAATATGACTGAATACTGCATTATTGACAGTGTGACAATAGTGTAGGGATGAATATTGGAGCTTTAATAATATGTTTATCCACAAGAGATTTGTGATGAACAATCATTAGTAATGTGGATATGATGACCGAGCAGGTGGAGGCAAATGACAGAACAACTGGAATGCTGTAATGTAGACTTTTAAACCTGGAAAAGGCAACACGTATGCCATATCATGATTGTACGATGTCCAAAAACCTATACGATATCTTGTGTCATATTATGATATTGATATGACATTGGCGTATCGCCCAGCCCTAACTCAGACCTCTACTACTCCACATCACCGACACTTGTATAAATCTCTCCTCTGTCCTCTTCCGTTTCCTTCCAGGTGTCCATCTGTATTACGTCGGTGGGGAAGTGTATGCAGAGTGTCTGAGTGACAGCAGTATCTTCGTCCAGAGTCGTAACTGTAACTACCACCATGGGTTCCATCCCACAACGGTGTGTAAGATCCCCAGCGGCTGCAGCCTGAAGATTTTCAACAATCAGGAGTTTGCTGAGCTGCTGGCCCAGTCTGTCAACCACGGCTTCGAGGCCGTCTACGAGCTCACCAAGATGTGCACCATCCGCATGAGCTTCGTCAAGGTAAACTGATCAAATTAAAGACTCGTACAGCTGAGGAGGAAACACATATACTTTTGTTCAGACTCTCATACATTAATCTAGCCTCTATGGATGATCTGATAAATGGGTCACTGATTCATAGAGTGGCCTGTTATTATATAATTAGTGGCTAATCTTGAAAACCAGACTATGAACTTGGATCTCTGTTTAAAATATGGAAGCGGACACAAAGTATTGGCTCATAGCCATGTTGTCTGTGGTTTGGATGTGTTAGTGTCAGAAAATGACAAAAAAAAAGAATTTTGAAACACACTGTATGCAGACAGGAGATCCCATATTGGGGAAATTGAGCAAACATTACACCATAGACCTTAAATGTCACTTAAACAAACCAATCAAAAACAAAATCAAATTGGTGACTGATATCGGTACCCCAGAAATCCAGATTGAAGCATCTCTACTAGACTCTTTCACAATTATCAAAAATTTTGCTGCTTTGTGTTTCAGGGCTGGGGTGCAGAGTATCACCGCCAGGATGTGACCAGCACGCCTTGCTGGATTGAGATTCATCTGCACGGCCCGCTGCAGTGGCTGGACAAGGTGCTAACCCAAATGGGCTCCCCCCACAATCCTATTTCCTCCGTGTCCTAGACTAAACTGTCCTCAGCCCCGCGGCTGTCCATACCCCAGCATTTTGGTTCAAGTAGCAAGAATAGGGGTCAGCTGGTCCGAGATTGGTATAGTGGTTTAGCCAATCTACATTTTCCAATGCCTGGTAGCGGTTTTGACTGAAACACAAGCTGATCTGGGACCAGCAGGATTGGGTGGGTTGTTAAATGGGTTGGTTTGTACACTACTTGAAGGATGTCTGAATTGGGCACATTTACAGACTGGGAGAGGGGTAAGCAAAGTGAGCGTGATGCAACTGGAAGATACTTGATCTTTGTGACCAACTGTAATAATTAGACCATCGCACTCATCATAATGCAAGTATCCTCCCTGATCTTGCTCCCACAGTTTCTCTTTTTTCATTGTTCTATTATTCCCTCATATACCTACTTTGCTTCTTCGTATTTCCTTGGAAGTCCAGATTTACATGTGTAGTTACAGTAATTATGGGACATTCCAGGTCACCTAAATTGCAGTCACCTGCTAGATCTGACTGTGCCTGCTGTCTGCTGCCTGACTGCAATGGGGTTGGCATGAAATGTAATAAGGATGTGTACAGAATTAGCAGGGGCTTGGAGGATGACCAGTATGACTGAAATTTTTAAATCATCTCCAGATACTGAGATCCGTATGCATAAATGTCTCCTAGAAGTGTTGTTTTTTAGGTTTGGCAAAATGAATTAAAGCTGTTACGAGGTCCGAATATTAAGTCAAAGTGATAATCCCGTAATGGCAAAAATTGAAAAATATTGGGAGGGCAGAATTAGGGAGAGTTTGAGAGTTAAGGGTGGGGGTTTAGTGTGGGCCATGGCACTAAAAAAGTCTAATGTTTAAATGTTGCTCATCTTGTGTTACACTCGTGTTCAACTGAATTTTATGAAAAAAAAAAAGAAAAAGAAAAAAAGAATAGTGTTTAGATATATTCACCATTAGAGTATGTGATGTGCAGTCTGGTTTTGCAAAGCGTAGTTTGGTTAGTGTAGTGTTACACATTTAAGGCTGGTAGCTGAAAATGACACCAAGCAGAGGCAAATACAAGTGCAGTTCAGTTTGTCCCTTGCTGTATATGCTACAGCAAAATAAAACATGTCAAATACAAAGTCACATTGAGGATATAAATATTTCAGTGGCTGTGCTTCATTCTCTTATTACATTGACTCAGCAAAACTTGCTAAAAGACTGTTAGGGTGGGGGAAAAAAATCATGTTTTTGCTTGAGCATACAAAATTTTAAAATTGTTGACTGAATAAAAGGTAGCTATCAGTTACTGATGGTCCTAATATGATGTTTTTTATAAAATGCAGATTTTGCCATTCAATTCTTTTATGCTTTGAGCAATCCTGTTTGCTATTAAACCGTTATATTCTTTATATTCTTTTTGTATTTTTGAACATGTTTTCTGATTTTTTCATTTGTCTGCACTTTCACACATTGCCTCTTTGTTTTGTTTTGTTTTGTTTTGTTTTTGTTTGTTTTTTTCCTTTTTTTCTGTTTTGGCTCAGTAGAACTCCCAGAAAAGCAGTTTTATTCCATGAATATCAAGTCTCTACTGGAAGATTCAATAAATTTGTTTCATTACTTGCAACATCTCTGTCTTTACTTAGAAACAGAGTGTGTTTGTGTGTGTGTGTGTGTGTGTGTACAGTATACAAGTGAGGTCGAGTTTTTGTGTTGCTGTGTGAGTTTTCTCCAGTTTTCTCCTGGTTTCTTCCTGCATACCACAGACAGGCAAGTCAGGTGGATTAGAGATTCAGAGTAAATACTCGGTTATGAACATGAGTGTCTACCTGTGTTATCTCTGTGATGGACTGCCACCTACCACACGGTATACGCCGGGGTTGACTTCGGCCCGTCATGACTCATGACTGTGCAAACAAATAAAAGAGTGGAATATGTAGGTGCTATAAAAGTGACTGAATGAATACTTGACACACAGCAGTAACATGCAGTATAAAACCCAGAAGGTTATAGGCTAAGCATAGCTTTGAGCATCTTTGACCTTTCAACCCCTAATGAGAATACACAACATGGGTGAAAGACCAAATGTGATCAGGTCTTCACCATCCTGGTCCTAAAGCCGAGGATCTTGACATCAGATGCCATTTGTGTGTGTGTGTGTGTGTGTGTGTGTGTGTGTGTGTGTGTGTGTGTGTGTGTGTGTGTGTGTGTGTGTTGATGTGCTTGCACTATGTATATGACTTTGGTTTGACTAATAACATACTAATTTGGCTTATAGTATGAAACCCAGAAACCCAGGCTATATAGGTCGCAAGGTTACAACCAGAAGAGCATCTGCAGCTTTTAATAACTGCAGATCTTAAAGCAGTTATTAAAACAGATTTTTATATAATTTTATTTTGTTCCTTTTATGTTTTCCTGCTTTACTCAACCTCAACATTTTTCTAACCTTCAACAGTGAAACATTTTTAATAACATAAATTAATTGGCTTTTCCTCATTCCTATTGTCTGTAAAATAGTTTGTGGTACCCTTTGGAAAAGAGTGGAACAAAAAACGACGATTATTATTATTATTATTATTATTATGGACGATGTTTTGCCATTGGAACAAAGAGGATAACCAGAAACTGACATGTAGGATTTCAAAAGGAGGATAAATGTAAGATATGAACGCATCACAAGCACATCATGGTTACACCAGCACAAAACCGAGGAGTGTAAGATAAAAAACAAAAACAAAACAAAACACACACACACACACACACACACAAGAAAAAAAAACACTTGTCATTGTTTCTAATGTCTGCAAATAAAAAGGGGGAAAGGTAAAATTTCGTACAGATGAGTCATTTGATCACAGCCGTCTCTGTCTCAGAAAACTTGCTCTTGTTCTTTAAGGCGGGGTTGGAAAATGAATATTTGCAGCCATCTACTGGACAAAACAGTCAGCTGTCTGCCCCAACACTGTTTTTTTTTTTTTTTTTTTCATTTGCAGCAGTAATTTTATTCACATTGTTCGTGAACCACGCAGACATTTTGATACATGTACATAACTGTGTGCATGCTTTATAAACACATGGTCTCGTCGCAATAAAGACAAGGCGGATCTATTTGTCTGGGCGGAATGAGGCGGAGGGGCGGTGCCATACGTCACCGGAAAAAGGAAGAGGATGAATTAAACTGGTAGGTGGCAGCTGGGCAGGAGGTCAATGTGAATACTCAATGCAGGAGATGTGGACGAATTTGTGTGAAATGTATGTTTCATCTGTGAGATTTAAAAACTTTCACTGTTGGCTCAAGTTGTGGTGACACGGCCTCAGCACGAGGGGCAGTTTGGTGAAGTGCACGCTCCTGTTTGCAGTGGTGAATGGCGAGTTTGGTAACTTTGGCAGTGTGTACCCAGCAGAGCTAGCTTGTTTAGCTTGAATGCTTGAGCACGCCACGAAATAGCTTCTCTTTTGCATGTTAAGATAATTTATTTTGTGAAATACTCTCCACAAGTGTCAGACAATGAAAATATCCCTCTGAAGCTGCTGCGTTCACAAGTGTCAGTGATTACCATGATGCTGTTTCTCCTCCTAGATGACACACTTCTGCCACACAATGGGACGGCCCGGTTTCTCCCTCCTGTGCCACCTGACATCTCTCCCCCCTGTCATCACAGCCTCCACACTGTCCAGGACCTGGAGCCGCCGCTCAGGGCTCTTGGCTGGCTCTCACATCCCCTGTCAGGGCAGCTTCCCTGGGCAGACCTGGCAGCACAGGGCAGTGACTACAGAGGCAGCCCTCAGCCAGCACGTACAGGACCTGAGCGAGCCCGAGAAAAGACTGCTGAATAAACTCTATGACGGCCTGATCCACGGACAGCGGGCGTCTTTGGCCGAGTCGATTACCCTGGTGGAGACGCAGCACCCCAGGAAGAAAGAGCTGGCCCAGGTGCTGCTGCAGAGGGTGCTGGCCCACAGGAGGGACCAGGAGAAGCTCAATGGAGGGAAGCCAGTGGCCTTCAGAGTAGGTGTGTGGTCTGCCTTTGAATGGATAGCAGTATTTCTACATTCAACGTGAGCATGTGAGCACCGCCAGGCCAAATAAGCTGTGCACAGACTGGAAGTTTGTTTTGTCAGCTGTAGGGATATAATTTTATCCTCATCGCTGATCTCTTGCCAACATGACAATTAGTAATAAGGCTGCTAGCCTTTGAGTGAAACGGGTTTTTGAAGGCAGTTGATATCTGATATTTTGTGTTGGTATTCTGTCATACCAAATGTAAAAAAAAAAATGCAAAGACAGTGTATTCCTCAAGAACTTTCCTCTTGTCAGGGGGGAAAAACATCTGAAACAGCATTTAGACCACAGTGGGACACTAAGAACCTCAGTCTATAGAAGTTGCATAATCCTGGTTTCAGCGATGCCACTGTACATACAATAGGATTTGGACACAGAAATGGCAGCTGTGGTGGCAAAATGGTGAAATAAAGTAAAATCTATTAGTTACACATATTCAGTTCGTTATGCTCCATATCACATTGTAGAGACCTCTAATAATACCATCCCAGGCCATAATGATACAGGCTGTTTTTGCTTCAGTCTTTTAATTATGAGCCTGAAACTTTCATGTCCCAATTAAGCTCTGAGGTTTCAAGCTGACAATTGAACTGAATGTCATGAGGTTTTGAAAGGGCTTGCAGTGGGTGTGTACATGGCTGCTGTCCTGGCACAGGACATGCGCTGGAGACACTGTGGCCACACAGACGTCTCCTTTAACCACATCTCCACCACTGGCCACAGTGACTGTTACTTGTCTGTTGAGCATTTTATCTGTCAAATAATCACATGGGTGTGAATAGTAGTAGGTGTGGGTATAGTCACTCTCTCCAAAAGCAGGCGCCACATTCATGAGAGCTGGATCAGTCTCAGCAGTCTCATCTGTGATGGCGGCCCTGTCTTTCACAGGCACAGCGCCACTAATTAGGATTTCACTGATTTCACCAGTGGCATGAGAACTCTGTCAGTACCTTGGTGTCAAGCTTTAGGTTGAACTATTTCTTTTTTATTTTTTTGTGTCTATAAAGGGCTTGGTCTCGGAGCAGGCAGCATTATCTGCTGGCGTGACTTTCTGACACTCAGCAAACTGTTTTTATTTGATACCTGAACTGAGGCCGTCTCTTCCTCCTAACAAGCACTACAGACGTGCACCCTCTGTCCCCGATTTACCAAAGTCATTAGTGGGTACTAAAGTGTTTTCACTTTTCTAAGTCAGCCTCTTGACTAGTCAAAGGTTATGTCAGCGGTTTTGCAGAAAGTTTTTGCACACGTTGAAGGCTTTAGTAAATCAGGGCCTCAGTGTAAATTGTTTATAGTTTTGCCATTTTCTCACATGAAAAGAATGGAAAGCACGGAAAGTTGTTTGATCAACCATTTGTGTGGTGTGAGGCTGTTTAACGTGTGCAAAAGTAGGCCTACAAGTACATTGGTATCAGTAAAGGGAACCTTACTTGACAGAAAGCATATGCACAGTTTTATAAATCTAATTTTTTTTTTGGTGGTATTTTGAACCTATACTTAGTTTTATAAATGAGGCTGAAAAAAGATGGATTCACTGCTCCTTAAGGCAAGGCAACAAGGTTTGGTCTTTATCCAATAGTGATTGGTCTTAATCCGTTTTTTATTGAAAGGATAATAGCCACCCATATATTGGCAAGCCTGTATCAGTCTTAACACTAATACAGAGTGCTATGTTTGTTCCTTCATTTTGAAACATGGGTTTATCTGCAGTAGATGAACTACGCAGTTTTAAAAGTTCTTCTCCTTGTCTGTACCATTGGAATTAATACAAAATGGTGTTTTTTTCTGCACACTTTCCAGTGGCTGCATAAACATGTGCTTTACATTAATTGATAGCAAACGTGATTGTTTAAGATAGCTGCTACATCAATATATGAATGGCTGCCCATTTTAGTACTTACAGGTGAGAATTCTGCTGTCTTTACTTGTTTATAATGCAACAGTGTGAGTTATATGTCCTAAAAGTTAGTTTTTCAGCATTTTTTATGTATATGTCTGCTGATTTGTGGTGTTTGCTCCTCTCTTAGGTCTGTCCGGTCCTCCGGGAGCAGGGAAGTCCTCCTTCATCGAGGTGGTGGGGAAGATGTTGACAGGACGCGGCCATAAAGTGTCAGTGCTAGCTGTTGACCCGTCGTCTTGCACCACAGGAGGTAACATCTCAGACGTACTGCACATGATCATCAAAATCATCATCATCATATCACACTGATGAAAGAAATGTACTGGGATAACAATCAACAAAGTGTACAGAAATCTCCTATGCTTTACACAGGGGTGTCATGGTAGTCGATGCCAGTACCTGTAAACATCCACGATTCTCTGTCATGGAGAAATCAATATCCCATATACTTCAGTATAATTTTGTGTAATGTAATAGTTACAAACAGTGAATGTGGTTGGCCAGGTTGGATGTGTTTCCACCCTTCTGGAAAATGTGAAAGCGTCGTTTGCTCTCTGGCTCGAAGGCAAAACACTTCCATACCTGGCTTTTGGAATTTGCTCTCTCCAAAAGTTTTTGTCTAGTTTGCTTATCAAGAGGAGTCCCGCTCATCGTCTTTGTATGTTTTTCTGTGTGTGCTGTGCTCGAGTTGGTAGTGGGTATGCAGTTACTCACAAATGTAGTACAAGTCTAGTCAGTAGAACAATTAGTGCTGTTGGGTTTCTTGAAATTTGGCATTGATGTGGTATCGGTCATCCCTACTTTACAAGGTGTAATATTTTTATGTGGATGATCGTATTTTGATTCCTGACGATGCTTTGAACAGGATTCTGCCATCTGTTAGTTTCATTGACCACTCATTCCATCCTGTTTGCAGTTTGATGCACTAATTAAGTTGCCACCGTAATCGTCTTTCAAGATATGCTGAAGTGGCACGGTTACAATAGTGAATCGTTTGGTGTGTGTTGCATACTATATAAGCCATCCCTCTCGTTCCAGGGTCTCTGATGGGCGATAAGACTCGTATGACTGAGCTCTCCAGAGACATGAATGCTTTTATCAGGCCGTCGCCAACCTCAGGAACACTAGGTGGAGTTACCAGAACCACTAATGAGGCCATTGTTCTGTGTGAAGGGGCCGGATACGACATAGTCCTTGTAGAGACTGTAGGTAAGACACTGGGACTTCCAGTCGCACGTCTAAATTAACTTCACCAAGGCTTCATCTGCCCCGCAAGCTCAAATCTGCATGTGGTGCAGGACATCATGATGTTGTTTTGGTGTCTGGTGTGTTTTTGTTTGAATTTCCCAGTTTGGGATCAATAAAGTAAATCTATCTATCTATCTATCTATCTTTATTATTTTTATTGTTTATTCGAAAAGGGACATTGTACATTAATCAACATTCAAACAAATATAATTATACCTGAGTTAGCCAAAAGACGAGTTTTCATCGGGAGTCCCTTTGCTAGATGTTTTTAGGCATCCTAAAACAACAAAATAATAAAATATGTACAATATTTAAAAGCATGCAACATTGTGGTAAAAAGTATAGAGTAAAAAAAAATAAAGTAAAAAGACAGCAGGAGCTGAGTAAATCCAATATTAGTGTAGACATGTTCTTGTGAGCAAACTATGTGACAAAAACTTCATCAGGTTCTGTAGCACCTTGCTGCATGTTTGCATGGTTATAATTTTCTTGGAAGTACTGTAACGCCTTAATGCTTTGAGATGGCAGCGTACATATTCATTTAACACTTGAATGAATGACCTCATCAGCATAAGTTGTTTATTATTTGGTAAAACTTCAAAAACAATAAAAAAATTTCTTGGCAAATTATCAGTCTAAATGTTATCTTAAAATTGCATAGTCTGACCAACAGCCAAAAATATTCTTTTATAATGATAAAGCACGGAGAAGGGCAAGCAAATCTTAGCATTTTGATGCTGTAATAAACAAATGTTTGTTATTTTGACTAATAAATGATGACAGAAGTGATGTTTTCACCTCTGTTTGTCTGCCTGATAGCAAGATAACTCAAAAACTAATGGACGGATTTGGATGAAGCTTAATGGAGGGACTGGTAGTTGAGTTAAGGATGAGTAAATTTCAGAGGTCATAGGTCAAGGTCACCCAGAGTTCCTAATTCACGTTTAGGGCTAAAGTTATAAGTGCCTAATTTTCTGTAGATTTGCTGATCAAGTAATTGAATTGAATCACTGATATATGTTTAATATACTTATAAATATGGTTTACTCTATACGGTGATTATGGTAGGATATTATGTCACTCAAGGAATATCTTATCAGTGAGACTACTATTTCTATCCATATATGTAACAGTAATACATGTTAAAAAAGAAAACAAAAACATCTTTTCACATATAGCAGTGAACAGATCAGATGTGTTGTGTATAGTTGAAGCTGCATTGTAACACCGGCTTAAAAATATTTTAATAAGTTCACCTCAGTTTAGGTTTAAGGAGTCATGGATTTTGTCTCATTTGCTCTCACTGCAAAGATCTCTCTGGCTGTCATGCCGGCATGTTGTCCGACAGCGGCGACACTAACGTCCGTCTTTGTTCCCAGGTGTGGGCCAGTCGGAGTTTGCAGTGGCTGACATGGTCGACATGTTTGTGTTGCTGATTCCACCAGCAGGGGGCGATGAACTCCAGGTGAGTGAACAGTGACAGCAGCAACAGGCCCAGCTCTGAGGTGCAGATTAGCACAGTTCTTGGATGTTAAAGGGATCATGTTGCTGCTGTTTGACCCCACACACGGTCAAAAGTTGAGCTAAGATAACCTGATAGTGCTGTTTGACATAACTTAAAGCTGTATGAAAATATAAAACTAAGGTTGATTCCTAAGGCATCCTCTTTTTATTCTTTTACTTTATTTAACCAAATTTTTTGTATATTTAAATATAATATTGACAGCACCAGGATAGACACACAGTGAGCTAAGAATTTCATTGCATTGATAACTTGTGTATTTTTGTAAATGACAGCAAAGCCCTTTAATCCTTGAGACAGTTTGTTTGTCTGACTGGCAGAGAAAAGCAGAGGAAAAAATGTTCAGAAATAGTTCTGGGGAATTTTTCCTTCTCTTTAACCAAATGGTAGGTATTTAAGCTATTCTACAGTGCAATCACATTTTGATAACTGATTAAAAACAAGTTTGTTGAACAGAAATTGTACATCACCCACGTTCTGTGAGCCTCTGAAACAGTTTGGTGTCTCTCACTTTTGAAAACCTGCTTCTGACTGGTCTGGCCTTGCACAGTGTTGTGTCTTTTCAGGTAGACGGGGCTCGGATCTAATTTATGTAGCTCATTGAGGATTATTCCACGTGACATTATTGCTTTTGTCTAAATATAACTGTTATGTCCCACACCACACCAGGTTTCCATGGTGACAACTATGTGTTGTCTACAGGTGTATAGACACATTCTTATGAACACCAACAACTCAGGGCTGCACATGATTGATCCTTCATATTTACAGCAGAGGATCCCTTATGGAGGAGATGATCTGATTAGATTTAGGCGTGCCTTGCTGCTTACATTAGTATTTTAATGAGGAAAAACTGATTTTTATGCAGACTAATATAGCTCCTTAATGCTTGACGATATGGAGCTCATATTAATGCTACCCATGTGTTATGTAGAGTCAAACATGTTGACATAGAAATATTTGTTAATTAAAGTGTTAAATAGCTGAATTAATGACCTCATTAGGATAACTGATTTTGTGTAATACATCACGTTGATTAGGCCGCTCAAGTGCCTTTTGTTTTAATTACTGTAGTTGTTGCTTACAGTGAAAACAGAGCTATAAGAACATAAGACGTCTGTATGATTTCTTGCATTATGCGCTGAATGACTAGTTTGCTTGTAGCTTAGCGTTGTATTGTTGTTGTTTGTCCCGGACAGGTCTCTCTTTAGAACAAGACCCTGTGTCTCAGTGACATTACCTGTATAAATAAATAATAATAATAAAAAAAAAGACATTAGTGATATGAAAATGCATCTAATCAATAAATGTGATCAGGATTGCACTAGTGTTCGCAATATTGCAATCAGTTAAAACAGTACAGGCCTCATCCTGCTCCGTTGTGGCACAATGTCAAGGCGTGGTTCATAAATATCAGTGACATCATCACTCCGCTGTCCATTGAGATATTAATTACATGACTCATATTTAGCAAAATAATTAACCCATAAATAACAAATAACTATGGCCAACTGTAGATTTATATCTTTGCATAGATTGTGTTTGTCCATGTTTTTTGGCACGTGTAATCCCCTCAGCCTCAGACTCGGCCAGCTCAAAGTTTTTTCTGTTATTTTCCCTTCTCAGGTTTTCTCGGGAGTTTTTCTTTGTATGCTCTGAGGGTCAAAGGCTGGTGGTGCAGAGCACGCAAGGCCAAGGGTTTTTAAACTTTTTCATGCACCGGGCACCCCAGGTTGACTTTCATTAAGCTGCAGACTTCCTTCTTGAAGTGATTTTACCTTAGGAAACCTGAAATGATACTTTGTTTTGTCTTAAGTATTAAATTGTTTAGATGTCATACTTGAAGACCAATTTTAAAGTAAGGATCCAAAGTAAACTGCTGAAATGAACATGTAACGATTAAAATAATCATACGTATTTAATTAAGATTGTGGGAGCCCTTCAGCGACCCCTGGGTGTCCCTGGACTGCATGCATGATTGGTATGCTTGCCAGGTCTCTGCTACTGTGGGTTTGTTTTTGATGCTGTCTTTGTTTTGTTTTTGTTTTTACTTTAACCCAATGTTGATTAGTTAATTCTGAGTAGACTCTTTTTTTCTTTTTGTAAAGTCCTTTGACACATGAATGTGATGAAGGGCAAAATAAATAAATGAACCTGAACCAAAAAAAAAAAGGCCTTGCAACATTCAAAAGGTGCAACAAGCATTCAAAACATCCATTCTAGCCACCGTTCACCACCTGGATAGCAGAATTCATGCGCCCACACTGAAGCTACACTTTAACAGGTGCAAGGCACTGGGCAGCATGATAATAGGGTGTCATGACTGTGGCACCATGTGAACAAACACTGAAGTGCTGTGATGTTTCACCTTGGTTGTAACACAAAGTAAACAGTTCTGTCCCTGTGGGACTGGCATCAGGGAGGGATGGATTGAAAGCAAAAAAAAACAACAAAACACGGATTGATTGCATTCTGTGAGTCTTTTCTAGTATACAGAGATCGAGCAGCAAACCATATTTCCATCCATGTGTTGGCCCATCGCTCTGTACACAGATCTCTCGGATTCTCAATCATCTGAATGTCTAGACATCAGATTTGTTTGCAGTGTTGTGAGGCCCACCTTCATCTCTCCTCAGGGCATCAAGAGGGGCATCATTGAGATGGCTGACCTGGTGGTGGTGACGAAGTCGGACGGAGACCTTGTGGTGCCAGCCAGGAGGATCCAGGCCGAGTACACCAGTGCACTCAAGCTGCTAAGGAAAAAGTCCAAGATCTGGAAGCCTAAGGTAAGTGTGTGTGTGTGTGTGTGGGGGGGAGAGAGAGTGAAAGTGTGTGTGTGTGTGTGCGTGTATATTTGAGTGTCAGCATTTATAAAAAAAACAGGTTCCAAACAGGGTGGGTCACCAAAGGAATGATTATGATCATAATGATTATGCATCTGATACAATAACGAAGGATAATTGGCCTGTCGAGTTGCTAAACGTTTGAGCGCAAGTACTTTGGCTTTGACTCGCTATCAAATGCACACACGCAAACACACACACACGCACACGCACACACTGGACCCAACAAGTCATCCCACAGCGAGGTCAGCTGACCTGGGAAAGGAGGGATGATGATGATGGTGATGATGTCATAGCCTCATGGATTCAAGCACTGCAGTGTCTCACCCCTCCCCGCTTGCCCCAGCTCACCCGCCTGCCTGGCCTTGTCCCTTTGTTTCCCCAGCCCA
>OMLB01015186.1:0-12360 GCA_900302555.1 Myripristis jacobus
CCTTGCGCTGAAAGTAGACGTGGTTTCAGATGGCGAGCTTTTGGCGCACCTCGGCGAAGCCTTTTGGCACGAAACTGTCACTGCGCCAGGCTAAATCTGTCGACACCTCCCCCCGCTGCACCGCCACTCCCATCTCGGCGCACCTCGGTCTGGGAAACTTGCCTCTCGCGTTGAATCTAGCTCTGCGTGGGGTGCGCCTCACTGCGCCACCCTGCTCTTTGGGCGCACCGGCGAAGCCTTTTGGCACGAAACTGTCACTGCGCCAAGCTGAATCTGTCGACACCTCCCCCTGCTACGCCGCCAATCCCATCTTGGCGCACCTCTGTGCGCCCCGCGCACTGCGCTGGTCCAAACTAGCTCTGCGCGGGGTGCGCCTCACTGCGCCCCCTGCGCTGCGCCGGGAAACTAGAGCCCATAGTTTTTGATGCTCTTGTTTGTTTGTATAACACTCCAGCTAGGATTTAGTACAAAATAGAAACAATTAAAGGAAGGAATTCATTGGGGTTTTTTCTCTCCCAAAGTGGATTTGCAAAATTTTACTTCATTATAATCACATGTGCAGCCCTCTATCGCTGGCCACTGTACAACTGCACTGCAAGAGTTAAAGGGTTAGGTTTGCAGGTGTACGCACACAAGTGCATGTGCACCTGTATGTGCATCAATGCATGCTTATGCTCATGCTTATGTTTATGTGTGCACACAGAACGAGCTCTTCTATGTCGAGGCCCTTCTTCAGCTGTGCCAGGATCAGTCAGACACACTGCTCCAGCAACATAACTTCTCCTGACCGCAACTTCTGCGTCAGGGTCATTACTCACAGCACTCCAGAGGCCAGCTCTCGCACTCTCTGCATCAATGGCATGGATATTGGTAATGACGCCTACATATGTGCTGCAACTGTAATAAGTCTTTTCATTCTTAAAGGCTATACACAACATAAAGTAAACACTGCATATACTATTAGGTAGATGATTTACAGTAGCATTACTGCAAACATAATCATCAGTGTTGGTGTCTCGTTCTAGCCACTGAGCAACACTTTTTACTCTGGTCCACAATTTAGAAAAATATCACCTGATGTCAGCTTCATATTATTATGAAAGCATGAAACATTCAATAGTCTTTAAGGTTCCTTTTTTTTTAATAAGCATTCAACTTGATAATACACTCAGTCGTAATTCATGAGTTTTATTCTAGTAATTGTTTTGGATTGTAGGATGGAAATGGAAAGGCAGTGCAGGTGTAGCTATCTTTATAGTATAGTGAGAAGTTGGTGAATTTTCTATTAGTTTGGCTGGCTGTTAATTTTGTCTCAGAGCCTTTTATCATGATACCTGTATCATGGCAAGACCGTATTGTTATTTGAATAGCTTTTTATTCTGAAAATTTTTCTCATATGCTTATACATACAGTGCCACCAGAAAGTATTCACACCCGTCACTTTTTCCACATTTTGGTATGTTACAGACTTATTCTAAAACCAATTTGAGTATAGTTTTCTTTTAAAAAATCTACACAAAATAGCCCATAATGACAAAGTGAAAACATGTTTTCAGACATTTTTGTAAAATTATTAAAAATGTAAACATTTAAACATAATAGGTTCATAAGTATTCACACCCTTTGCTATGATGCTCAAAATTGCGCTCAGGTGCATCCAATTTCCACTGATCATCCTTGAGATGTTTCTACAACGTGACTGGAGTCCACCTGTGGTAAATTCAGTTGGCTGAACATGATGACAAACTGATTAATCCAGGTGTGTCTAACCTTACAACAATGGTCAGACACACCTGAATTAATAAGTTTGTCCAATAATGTAAGACAGGAAATAAAGGAGCTGGCTTAAGTTCAGGAAGTAGCAGAGCTGTGCGTAAAGCCACTTGTCTGTAGATCTCCGAGACCGGATTGTGTCAAGGCACAAATCTGGGGAAGGATACAAAAAAATTTCGTCAGCACTGAAGGTCCTGAAAAGCACTGTGGTCTCCATTGTTCGGAAATGGAAGAAGGAAGAACCAGGACCCTCCCTAGATCTGGCTGCCCGACCAAACTGTGTAATTGGGGAAGAAGGGCCTTGGTCAGAGAGGTGGCCAAGAACACAATGGTCACTAAGGCGGAGCTCCAGTGTTCCCTTGTGGAGATAGGACAACCATCCAGTAGGTCAACCATTGTTAACACACTCAACCAATCAGGCCTTTATGGTAGAGTGGCCAGACGGAAGCCACTGCTCACTAAAAGGCACATGGCGACCCGCTCGTAGTTTGCCAAAAAGCACCTTAAGGATTGAACTCCAAGGGTCATGTCTGGAGAAAAACAGGCACTGCTCATCTCCTGTCTGACACCATCCTTACTGTGAAGCAGGATGGTGGCAGCATCATGCTGTGGGGATGTTTTTCCTTGGAAGGAACTGGGCGACTAGTCCGCATAAAGGGAAAGATGACAGCAGCCAAATATAGAGAGATTCTTCAAGAAAACCTGCTCCAGAGTGCTCTGGAACTCAGACTAGGACGATGATTCATCTTCCAACACGACAATGACCCGAAGCACACAGCCAAGATAACAAAGGAGTGGCTTCAGAAGCAGTCTGTGAATGTCCTTGAGTGGCCCAGCCAGAGCCTGGACTTGAATCCAATTGAACGTCTCTGGAAAGACCTAAAAATGGCTGTCTACAGATGCTGCCCATCCAACCTGACTGAGCTTAAGAGGATCTGCAGAGAAGAATGGGAGAAAATGCCCCAAAACAGGTGTGCCAAAGTGAAGAGTGAAGGGGTGTGAATACTTTCAATGGAGGATATTGCATTGTTTTGTATCATATTGTCTATGATAAAGTAAGGAAGTCTACTCATTGCCGGGTTTGCTCCACATGATTTCCTGTGGGCACGGGCATTGTTACATGTTGTATTTTCGGTAGCTTGAAGTTGGTTATGCATACCAGGCACCTGCTGATGTTGTGGAAGTTCATGAATATCCCTGCATTCTCTCCCCTGACCCCTCCCACTGCAGTGAAGCTGCGTAGGCCGGTCCTGTCTGATCTGAGGTCAGCCAAAGTTAAGCCCAGGTGTCTGGAGCTGTTGTGGCATCAGCCTGAAGTTTTTGCTCTGAGCCGTAACTCAATCTGTTCTGACTCTGTGGAGTACGAGCTACAATACAGCACAGATGATCAGGTGTGATAATACACTAACACTCCTTGTATATCT
Organism: Myripristis jacobus; assembly: GCA_900302555.1. NCBI lineage: Eukaryota > Metazoa > Chordata > Actinopteri > Holocentriformes > Holocentridae > Myripristis > Myripristis jacobus. Next base: position 3,198 of record OMLB01015186.1, read on the forward strand.
GACTGTATATGTGTGTAAGTATTGTAATGAAACTGATAAACATGTAGAATTAAGAAAGTGGTATAGTTTAAGTGTGCATATCTTGGACTGCAGCACTGCTGTAGACGCACTTTAAGGAAATATCTAAGGATCTTGGACAAAATGTGAAAACTATTTCACTATTAGTGAAAATCTGCTTTCACACTTTGCTAATTCTTCTTCCAACTGCTTTATATTCTGTGGAAATACTCAGTTCACATGACGGGCGACAGGGCTATAAAACAGTCAAGGTCCAGCAGCTACACTGTTGCCAAGTTTCAAGTGTTGATTATTGTAATAAAAATGAAAATCATCATGGGTTAACTGGCACACCCACAATTGCTGCCCTCTGCCAGGCTGTATTTTTCATCACGGTCTATCAACAGTGCGGGGTGATACAGCACGGGAAATTGAACCTGCCTGGAAACTGACTGAGAGCAACAATAATTGTTGCCTCCATTCTCAGCAGTAGTTGAACTTTGGAGAGACAGTAGAATGGGGTAAGTTCCGAAGATGAACAACACAGTTGATTGTCTGATGTTTGTCCACACTGATGAAGTACTGAAAAAAAAAATTGAAGCCAGCTCAGCCTTTTTTTGTAGCTCTTTCCAGCATGTAGCAAGAAAAGTACAGCATGCATTGGTAGCTTCATGTCACTGGTTTCCAGTGTAAATTACTTGTGGCCTGTTGCTTTGTCGCCCATTGTGTGAACAGCACATTAGGAATATAATTTTGTACATCTGAGCCATGGAGCTTTAATGGAGTACTTTGCCCAAAAACTACATTTTATAACATATTCTCAAGCCAAGATTTCTTGAATGTCAGATGAAAAGAGTTTTAATTACATCTCAATGTCAGTGAAGCTTCCAAAAACAACAGCCATTTCCGTTAGAATGGAGTTGATGCATGACTTTGACAATGAAAATGTCATTTTCACTTTCTTTCTGCAGTGTAATCTGCAGTGTAATCCAAGTCTTGACTCTCCATTCGTAAGTACATTGCATCAAAGCAATGTACACTAACTAAAAAAAAAAAAAAAAACTGCATGATGCAAAATGTATTTTTTGGGTGAAGTATTCCCTTTGCCTTGGCCTAGTTAAGATTAGTTGAGGTTTGCAGAGGCACTGCTTGAAATTGTGTGCTGACACTGAACAATAAGCACATTAAGTCAGAGGAGGTGTGGAATGCAGGTGTTATCATGTGTCTCCTCCATGTTCAGTGCATCTGCTAACTCTGCCCCTGTTTCCATCAGCCTGAGTCCCAGACAGTGCAGGGTAATCTGGGACAGCAGCAGGATAGCAAGCAGTGTAAAGAGACTCTGAAGAAAAACAGGGTGGTCCATCTTGGAGGCCTGTGTTCTTTCAGCCCATTCACACAGTACCATGTCCGGCTCCGCCAGCGCTATGCCAGTGTCTTGAGTGACTGGAGTGACTGGAGCAACCAAGTGCAAAGCTGCAGTGGGATGGAAGGTGAGAGACTCACCCGCTATCTTCCACTCACTGACCTTTATGCAAACTCCACAAGACGGGTGGAATTTGTCAGTAACAGCACCTCACTGAGACTGAGTACCAGAAAGTTTTCAGAATTGCAGGCAAATGTGTGAAGGGCAAGTCAGTTTTCTGCCACTGACAACTTAACTGACATATCTTACTACACTTAGCTAAACCGGTTTTGATAGTAGTCTAGGTGACCATGTATCTGTGAAACATGACTTACCTTTTGGTATTGCACAAGGAAACTGTCTTGGCCCACTGCCATTTTCATTATTAACTTCTATTAGATTACATCGTCATTCAATATACATTTCCACAGTTGCACACATGACACTCTATTATACATTTCTGTCGCCCCAAATGGCCTATCCTTTCTGACTGTCTGTTTGGCCTTGATAAATCAATGGATGAGTGCCATTTTTTAAATAAAACAGAAGCACTGCTGCTAGGACCTAAATGCAAGAGAGAGACACTTTCTAACCGGCTCAACAGACCAAATCAGAGGTCCTGGAATCATTTTGATTTAAGCTTTGAAGCCTTTATTAGCAAAGTGACCAAGACAGCATTCTTCCACCTGAGAAATGTTGCCAAAGTAAGGCTGTTCTTAACAAAGCAGGATGAGAAATTGATTCATTCTTTTATTACTAGCAGCTGGACTATTGTACAGCCCTCTTCACAGACCAAAAAAGTTGATTGGAAAACTTCAGCTAGTTTAGAACTCTGCTGCCAGGCTTTAAAAAAAAAAGCAACAGAAGGATACAGTGTTTTACTCCTGTTTTGGCTCGCCATTTCTTTTAGAATTGAACGTCTATTGACTGGGTTAAAACTTAGGCAGATAAAATTTAGAGGGTTTTGTTTGTTTGTTTGTTTTTTGCTTTTTGCTTTTTGTTTTGTTTTTTAAATTGAAGCATTTAACACTCAGTTGGCAGTGGATTGTGGGTGGACATGTGGCATGACATCCTTATAAAGTAACCAGCAATGGTAGTGTACAGGCTATACAGTTGCAATAATTGATTCTAAGCACTTTCAATTGGATTTTAAGATCCACAGTATGGCTGTTAATGAATGGCTACATGAAAATGAAAATTGGAATACTGAGTTCTGAGGTTGATCTCAGAATTCTGAGAAAAATATCAGGATTGTGAGAAAAATTCAGAATTTTGAAATGAAAGTCATAATTCCCTTTATGCGGAGATTACAGTAAAAAAAAAATGTGAGTAAAAAAAATGTGAGATTAAAGTCAGAATTCTGAATTCCCCAGGATTCTGAGATCAATCTCAGAGCTCTTTCTTCTGTGGCTCTAAATGTCCTCTGGAATAAAGGGATGGCAGAATCTGCTTGTTGTCATTGTTTCCTCCAGCACCAGCTGCTGCCCCACAACTCTGGAGAAGCATAAAGCCCACAGACACTCCTCGCCAGAGAAAGGTGACTCTCCTGTGGAAGGTGAGAAAACAGTAAGAAATGTATTCATTTGTTGCCACAGACTCCTTGGTCTTTGGTTGCAAAAATATTTCTGTTCTTCTCCGTAGCATTACTGCATGAATTTAAATATCATTAAATACTAGATTTAAATATCAATAAATTTGGTTGTACTGTTCTTTGGATCAAGCTGTTTTAACAAGTCAGGGGTTATAGAAGTAATAAGGACTTTTAATGGGTAAATGCAACCATTTCCCACTATGCTTAGTTTACTAGGTTTGGACTTGCTCATAACAGGTTTTATATCATACATTCATGTTTTATTTGCAGAACTCAAGCTATTCTTGTGGATAGTGTTAAATCAAGCTCCCTTGATGTTATTAAAGGCGTTCCACAAGGGTCTATTCTTGGTCTGCTATTATTTATATTAAACATAAACGATATTGCTTTTTCATCACATCCTTGTGATGTCCATTTTTATGCTGATGGCAGTAGGCCCTTAACAAATTACAACATGTCTTGTTGAAAACATGTGTTTTCCAGATGTTTTGCATTAATCTTAAAATTTCTATAAATTCTTATAGGTTAAAATACATGTTATTCACAGTGACCCCACTGCAAATACTTCTAATCTTACACACTTACTATTATCCAAAGTGAACTTGATTTTGACCATATAGTAGATTGACCTTTGTTCCTTTGTGCCTTGCTGTAAAAATGTAAATTAAAATTGGATTTTTATATGAAACAAAACATGATAAAACAAGTTTGCGTTTTGGAACAGTAAAACCATTGTGCTGTGCTCATCACTGTGAGTCATATGAAAAAGCAGAAAGCTCTCTTCCAGCAAAACAAGTGATATGTCTTTGCACTGTATTTATCTAAGTACATCAACCACAATATCTGTCATGCTAAGTTGTAACCATCCGGTAACCATCCGGCCTTCGATACTCCAAAGCATTAATGCTAAACTTGGCCAGACAGTTTCCCCAGCACACCAGTGTAACTGGATTGAATTACAAAGTGCACTGAAATTTGAATTTATAATCCCTGGATGAGTTTGAAACTTTGGATATTTTCTGTGAAGTTTTTGACCGAATTGTACTTTCATTTTTTTGTTGTTGTTCTTTGTTCTCTGTTGAGCAAAACTGTGAGATGGTTTTCATGTGAATTAATATATAGCAGCATTAACATCCATCCTGATCTATCTGTTTACTGTGTTATTACTGTCGAAAGTCCATCTGAAGTATTTTTCCTGTTCTTTTCATGCTTAGTATTTCATGCTGGCCCCGTCGTTTCTAATCTCAGCTCTCATCTCAATCTTGCTCTCATCTTTCACCCAGTCTCCTCCCAAGAGTCAGACAGCTTGTGCCAGCCTGTGGTTTAATGTGTCCTGCCAGTATGAAAGCTCCCACAATGCTTTGCAAACTGAAAGCTGCCTGAGCGTGACAAACACTTCCTGTGAGCTGATCCTGCCCGTGACGCGCTCCTCCTGCTCTCTGACCATGTCCAACTCAGCTGGCACCTCCCCTGCAGCCCGGGTCACGCTGCACGCCCCCACAGACACAGGTCTGCTCTGCTGGCTCTCAGTGGGAGAATATGAATCCTTTCATATCATGCACATTTGAAGAGTTTCATTCTAAAATGTTAAAGCTCAGTCTTGGGGGGATTGGGTGGGGTGAGGGGGATTACTTGCAATCCAAGAGGCAGTATTTCAAAAACAGACATAATTCTTTCCACAAAAGCAATACTTTTTGTAAGTTACACTCTCATTTTAATAGTAGCTCATAATGTGTGATAACTCAGTATCAGTAGAAAGACTATTTGCCTTTTTTTCTTTTAATAAAAGGTAACTAATTTTGAAATCAATTTATTATTTATACTTTATTATTCATTATTTATACGTAAAGTAATAATTTGCAGCATTTTCAGATATATAAATGTCTGTCTATTTTTATTAGCACTTTTTACTTTTTACTATAATTTTTATTGCCACGTTTACTGCCAACTGATGACATACAGTTGTGATCCAGATCAGTTGCTATTCTAGACACATATGAGGGGATTCCTCTTTACCAGGAGAAATCCTCTGCTACACAGGAAGCAATGTGTTGTGCATTGATAGAAAAAGCTGTTTGTGTGGAAAAAATCAAAGGAGGTGCTTTAGAAGAAGCTGCAGTCTATACTGAAGTTTCTTTGTCATTACAGTATTTTGTAGCCAATAGCAACACTGAGTGTAAAAGTCTGCTTATCAGCAAAGGTGCTGCCACGATCAAGAAAAACAAGAATCTTGCAGATTACTACAACATTTCATTTTCATTTTCATTTTACTGTTCTCAGCCCCATGAGTGTTTTTGCTTTCCAAATTCAGATCTCAGGTATGTAACAGCTTAAAAGGATATAGTAGGTAAAAAATATTGTAATCATCTAAATGTATCGACTGTATTGTAACACGATGATCCTCTCTGTCAGTGCTCAGAGTCATGAAAACGATCAGCGTGGAAGCCTTGAGCGACTCCACGCTGAAGGTCAGCTGGTCGGCGGTCAACCATTCCTCACCCACTGGCTTCCTGATTGAGTGGGAGTCAACATCAGAAACAGCTAGGCATAGTTTACAGTGGGAAAGACTGAGCCCTGAATCCAGCAGCATGGTCATCACTGGTAAGCTCACCATTTAGCCACATGTCTCTGAAGTCCAAAAACTTGTAGTATACATATCATGGTGGAGTAATGCAGCGGCACCACTTCCATTTAAAATAGACTTTTCCCATTTCCAAGGGCAAAATCATTATAAGTAAGTACAGTAACAATAGCCCTCATCTCCTAATCAGCAGTGACACACACACTTATGCATCTCCTTAGTCACCTCCTATTTCTCTGAATTCTGTTCATGGCATTTCTTTTAAATGTTCCCTCACAGAGTCAAGGAATACTGAAGACTACAGTCATATTCATATTCATTATAAGACAATCTGGAAAACAGTGTCAGCTAAATGCTTAATAGGTAAAACATACCAAAAAATAATAATAATAATGAATAAATGAGAGAAGATGTTGATAGTAACAATAACCAGGGTGAGGGCAAGGATCATGATTTCTGCTCTAGGTCTGATATCATTGCTATGATTGAAGAATCAGTTGTGCATTTAAATTCACACAGATATTGTAGGACCTCACAAAATTATTCACTTCATTCAGTTTGTGCCTTCAGTGCAGCATTACAAATCTGTGCTCCTACAGTCAATCCCGATTGCCTACCTGAGCCTGTAAGAATAACACATGGGTTATATTCTCCTTTAGTAACCCGTTCAGAACGCAGTTATGTTCCAAACAAAAACAAAATGGTGGATTTCTACTGTAAATGCATCCATAAATCACTAGCAATAAAAAAAAAAATGCAATACTTTGTGTTATTTTTTCTTTCCATTCCCATGGACAAAGAATCTAAACACAACCAACCACCTAAGAGTAAATATGACAAGAAATAGTCCTAAGAGAACTTTTTTCAACAAAAATGGGAGTTTATTTGCTTTACATGAATGGTTAATTCATATCAGTGTGATCCTTTAAAACATTAGGCATATATATTTTGTATTAGTTTAACAAAATCATTGATTAAACAAAACATCCTCATTCTGCATTTGGGTGGAGTCAGAGGACAGTAATCATAGATCTAGACATCCTAGAATAGTTATCCATTGGAATGGATGGCAGATCTGACTGGGTCAGATTATCATCAGAACTTGGCCTGTTGACGTTAAAATCTGAGAGATAATGTGTGTCCATGTCACCAACTGTTTAGTTAAAGTTTATTGATCTAATTGGTCTGATTCTGATTGTAGATCTGCTGCCAGAAGTGCGATACATTGTGAGTGTAAGGCCCGAGTTTGGCAATGAGAGCGGTGAAGCAATTACAAACCAGACCTACACCAGACAAGGAGGTAATGTGCCGTTAGTCATTATGATAATATGACTTTAATCAACTTCTTCTGCTCACCTCATTTTGATCCATATGATTCTAGGAATGAAACATAGCGTACAGTGATTACTTCAAGGTCTTAGACTTTTGCTTATGCAGCGGTTGAGTCAAGTATTACTTAAAGCAGAAAAAAGCAACTCACATCAAGTCAAGAGAAATGTTTTAATCAAGTGCTTTTCAATGAAGCAAAAGGTTGTTATGCACACCCGAATGACGGGTGCTGGGAGAACGGCAGGAATTTTTCAAACAGAGGTTATACTCCCGCACACCGTCTGCACTGTAACATTTAATTTATGCAATGTTTCAGTGCACTGACCTTGACGCTGACATTGGATGCCTGAGGAAGGTCAGTGCACTGAATCGTTGCATAAATAAAATGTCTTTGCAGCCATGATGAGGAAGATTCAAGGACTTGCTGTGGCATTCTTGGTTCACTCACATAGATATTTACATGGAATCGGTTTCATCTTAGAATTCACATGAAAACCATAGGTCACCATAGTGCTCAGTAGAGTTGGTTGCTTTGTAGTGCAATAAGTTGTCAATTTTCTTCCGTTTCTGAGAGCCCATAAGACAGGAAAATAGCTGACATACCGTTTCATAATTCAAAAGTTGTATCTCCTGTATAGTAGGTCTCAGTTTATATGCTCTTCCAAGTATTAATGTAGTGTTCTATTAAGGAAAAAAAAATCTGCTCTCAGCTAAACTAACACTGTCATTTTATCATCATCTGTCATATCTATCTGGCATGTTCAGTGCAGTCCAGGCGTTATTTTGTGATGAAGTGTTGACTTTTCTGCTGCTTCCACTACTCCTTAACCTGCCTCACCCACATTTTTTTCAGTTACTCATTTTGTTATCACTTTTCAGTGCTACCCTGTGAAGGTGAGGTTGTAAACACTGTTATGAATCATTAATAAACAATTATAGCCAGCCATCCTTGGTGCCAAATAGTGAGCCTGCATAGATAGTATGAAAACTGTGTTACAACTTGTTTGTAATTGTTTATTCATGATTGTTTGTGTTTACAACCTAATTAATATCCTAGTTAATTAATAATCTAGTTCTCATTCATTTTCTGTCCACTGCCCCCTCTTGCACACTCTCTGTCACCATCCCCCTCTTTCTGACCCTGCAGTGCCCTCTACTGGCCCCAGGCTGCACGTGCAGGAGCAGAGCAGCAGCGTCGTTCTCCTGGTGTGGGAGCCTCTGCCCGTGGAGCAGCAGCACGGCTTCATCACCAAGTACAGCCTCTACTGCCAGAGGGAGGACAACACAAGTAGCTGTACCCACCCACACACACACACACACACACACACACACACACACACACAAACGTGCCTCCATACTCACTGAGCTCTCATTGTCTATTAAATGCCAGTGTTTTATGGTGTATACAGTTTGTTAAATCTCATACCTGATGAACTATATACAATCTCAATGCACTCGTATTTGCACTTTTCCCTGTAACTTACCCTTAAGTAGCTTTGATGTTATGAAAAAACAATGCACGTACATACTCTGTATCTGCTGGTTGCAACGCTTCACTGAAGCTTCATCACACTTAAACTCAGTGAAATATTCCAACCCAGGATGACTTTGTTTTATGGCTGCACCAGTACATCCAATACAAAAAAAATCTAGATGTCTTGTGTGTCATTTTATACGCGTTTCCCTGGAATTCAGTAGGAAATATTTAGTATCTTTGGAAACCCCGGGATCTTCACTGGAATTTAAGATAAAGTCCTGTGGGTTTGCATCAATGACAAACTCATCCATGGGACCAGAAATGGTGAAGAGATTAAACTTTTCTGTGGCTTGCTGCAGCTCACGTCTATTTTAATCCCTGCTCTGCACATGATAACTTCTGTCTTTTCAGATTAGCTTTTAAAACAATTTAAATGTTTGTGCAAAATACACAGCATGCTCATACATATAGACTAGTTAGTGTAGTGTATTTGTTAGTATGTAGGGTAACTGTCAGAGTTATATTTGGGTAATAATATACCATGTTTCAGTCCCTGTATTATCTTTATCTAACAGATGTTGAGTTTACAAAATTTCAGTAAATCACAGCAAATGGAAATCTGTGCTGGGAAATAGTTTCTCTCTCTCTCTCTCTCTCTCTCTCTCTCTCTCTCTCTCTCTCTCTCTCACTCTCTCTCTCTCTCTCTCTCTCACACACACACACACACACACACACACACACACACACAGCATCACTAGGAAGGAGGCAAATGTATATACACCCTAA
>OMLB01015187.1:0-17665 GCA_900302555.1 Myripristis jacobus
CGACCGGGGAATGTGACGAATGCGGTCAATCTGTCAAACCACCCCTGAAGTCACAATATTACCTCCAAGATATACTGTGGTGCCTGCAGGGGCTTTACAAAGATAAGATGGGGTGGGTATGAGGTTTGTGTGCGCGCATGCATGTGTGTGTGTGTGTGTGTGTAGGTGGTGGTGGGGGCGCAGAGGTGGGGGTCTCTGCCACTGCTTGCTGTCCTTTTTTCCACCCCCAATAGCACTACAACCACCCTATCACACACTCTATCTCTCTCCTGCATACTGCAACACTCCCTATAATTGTCCTTTTCCCCTTCCATTTTCCTTTCAACTCCTCCTCTCCTTCTCCCTCACCTCTTCTGTCACTAGTCTTGTCTTTATCCCCCTTTCTCCTCCCCCATATCCCTACGTGTCTTTCAGTTTTCCCAACACATACCTTTTCCTTTCTCTCAACCCCCGTGGAAGGGTAAACACCTTAGACAAACTGAGGGAGAGGAGGACACAGACAGAGTCTTAAAAAAGGGGCTGTGGAAGATGGTGTCCCGGGCACGTCCAGGTCCAGGGCTCTTAACCTCAGCCGACACAGCTGACCCACTAAGGAGCTATAATACTACTACTGAATACATCCTTCTCATTATCGTCTGGTGCGCTTGTAAAGCAGGCTGCACATGTTTCTGAAGAAGGTTTGTCTGAGGACACGTTGGATGCCAAACATGAAAATGAAAACCTCATGAGGGGGAACCGGAGAAGCATGTGAGGGAGAATGACTCAGATCACCTATCTGGGAGGACAACGAACATTAACGTGTAAACTTTACTCCACCTTGACATCCTTGCCAGTTAGGACTCACCTAAGGTGCCACAGGGTTTGTTCTTGTAGGTGCAGATGTCATACCTGTAGACAGACAAGAGAAGGAAAGATGAGAAACAGCTCGGCTCAGTCTCAGATCTTATGTGTTTTCTGTTCTATCCTGCTGAATTTCGACCCGGATCTTTACCATTCGCTTTCTTTCCATGTTTAATCACATAATCTGGCTGGATATAATCCAACTATAACCTTTAGTGTAACAATGCCATGTAATGAGCCATGATAGGTTTAACCTGATTCACTCCTCCACCTATAGTATGACCCTTTGCTAAATGTCACCCGGCTAACACGCCGTGCTCAGACGCTAAACGTAAAGCGCCGACTCTGAAAGGCCTTCAGAGCCGCCGCGTCCCTCCTGCTGCCCTCCTGTAACTCGAATGCAGGTAATCCAATAGAGCGCAGGAGAAATGCCAGAACACTCTGAGCCACAATGCTTTAAAAACACATCATACATTTCGAATGAATGATCCAATCATTCCTAAAGCTTTTAATCTATTAAAAACCAAGGACACAGCAAATTTAATTTCACCCTCCTTCGCCTCTCTCTCTCTGTCAGCCATACACCCCCCCCTCTTGTTCCCTCCCTCCCTGTGGACCAGTTCCAAACCAATGAGGTACAATCTTGACCTCATTTGGAACATCTATTTGTTTTGATTTACTTCCTTTAATTTCCCCTGGTGTCTTTTTTGAACGTGACAGGCCACATTCCAAACAAGGCACGGTGACCTCGAGATGCGATCCAAAACAGAGTTTAATAAAGAAGCAGCGCCGCTATGGAGGTCACTTCTATAGTGATGCACCGAGAGAGGAGAAAAGTGAATCAACGGATTGATGAAGGCTTTTTTGTTGCCCTGCTGATGTGTCTCTGCAGGAGATCCACATCGATCAGCAGGGGTGGAGTCCAACCCTTTGCGTGGAGTTCAGCGGGGTTGATGTTTCAGGGCCGATACTGATACCGATCATTAGCTACAACCAATAAATGATATTTAGAACCGATTTTCCTTTGCAATAAATTCGAAAATTGCAGTGTCAACATTAACAGTAATACAAACCTTGCTTTGAGTTAACAAATGTTTAGTTAAAAAAATGCAAAGTGCAAAAAAAAAAAAGAAAAAATAGCCACAATATTCGCAAAAAACTAACTGGAAAACTGCTGAACAAATACATACAACAACAACAACAATAATTATTATTTTAAAATTGAAAAAAAGTGATTCCAAGAAAAGTGTAAAATTATTAAATGAGATATTTAATGGTCATGTCAGTGATGCTTGATTGACATCAGATGTCTTGGGTTTAAATGTTTGTGACAGGCATCTGAATGGAATGCAGCCTCTCACTCACATTTATATAAACCTGAAGGCATCCAGTAAACCTGAGACAAATATTGTGACCCTTCTGTCCTTAAGTAAGTAAGGACAGCATGCCCTCACTTACTCTCTATGAAAACTAAATTAAGATAAGATAAATCCTAACCATATTATCCAAAATGTTGCCCCTCAGTGCACCAACAGACCTTCTGTCCTTATTACATCATGGTTTCATTTTGAAACATATTTGCTGCGCGTACCTCAGGCACACAGTGAGACCGCATGATACTTATAGGAAGAAATCCCACAGATGTTACATTTTTGTGCTTCGAAAAGCAAAAAGCAAAATTCTTGGATCGGTGGTCCAGAGGTGAAATACTCACAAATGAAATAAATGTCCTCTGAGCTGAGTGCTGCTAGCATAAACAGTCTTAAAAATCATGCTGAACCCTTTTAGGTGCATTCCACCATAGCAAGGAATGCCAGACTGTTCTTCCAGACATGGTGGTTAATAAGGGCTTCCTGGGGTCCACCATCAGCTATTTATACTATCTCTAATGTTAGCATCTCAGAGCTCAGCTGGTGCCTCTCCCCACAGCTTATTATCTCATTATCTCCAACCTCATTTTTACCTTGTTTAGCTACGTTTCCTACTCAGCGTTTGCCTTAACGCACCGCTTGGAATTTACTCATGCTCCAGGCAACGTATTGAGTCACATTATGGGCATGCCCACAGTGTTGTCTGGGTTCCTGTGTGAAAAAAAAGCAATGAGCTATCCTGTTTATTGTCCTGTTCAAAAAAAAAAAATGCGGCTACAGGGATGAACCCCATAAACACTGCATACAGATTCTACTAAACAGTCTTTAGTGTACTGACTGGGTGAATCTGAGACAAACAACAAAACCAGAAGCCACAGGAGCTTGAGAATCAGCTGTCAAAAACCAGGCTTTAGCCCATGTCAATCACAGGACACCATCCTCACCCCAGACAAAACCAGCAAGGGGAATATATACTTTTAGTTGCTACATTATCAGGCCAAAACAGTCCTGGCAACGGTGAAGCCTATTCTAGGTAATAACAGAGGTTTGCTGCTACATGGTAACGCCCACAGCATAAACTGCAATGTGACAGGTAAGCCTGAAATAGCCCAGTTTATTCTCAAAACTGAGGTGTTTGCCCTCATCAGCTTTAAAAGCCGCAGGTACTGTTTGTGCACAAGAACTGGACATTTGGACTTTCCAGTGATGTTACTGCCGGCCACGTCTTTTGGTAAATGCACACACAGCACAGGTCGGGAGCGGAAACCGCGCACCCTTCATGTGTCAACACCAGGGTAAGTAACCTGCCACCTATTTGCCTGAAACAAGAAAATTAGTGCTACTTCCAGAGAAAGTTAAAACTGGGCGAAACGCCTCTTGCAGTACATGAATGCAAACCGGTTTATTCTATTGGCGTGCAAGCAAATTGGTTGCCTATCCTCCTAAATGCAAGCCTATACTTACCGTGTGATGAGAACAGCGTTGTCATGGTGGGCCATCCCGTTCTCTGGAATGCTGTTGCCATCTCCATGATGAGACAGAATAGACTTCTGCCACTTACAGAAACTGTCCAGAGACTTGTCAGCATGATGGTTAATCTCCAGGTTAGGCTGCAATACACCACACAAAACACAACGCAATGTAGTACCATACCAAAAAAAATGTAACAGAACACAACACAATACATGACATTTTGCCACAGGATACAATACAAACCAGCATGATACAATATGATGTGATGCAATATAAAGGCCACACACCACACCGGGCCATACTGGATTGTTTCATACACCACAGTACAACTAGAAATAGCTTCCTTGAGAAAAAATGAGGGTACTTGAAATCAGCAAGTAGAAAGTTCCTTAGCAAAAGAATCTCTTCATTATCAATACACAGAGGAATACATAATATTTTAAGACATGCGGGCGCATAAGATGGTAGTAGAAGTAGTAGTGGGAGCAGGAACAGCTCTATTTTAGGAGCACTATTATAGGAGCAGGAGGAGTGGAAGGAAGAGCAGAATTGGGAGGAATAGTGGGTGGAGAATGAGGATGAGGGGTAGTTGGAGCAGGAGTTGTAGTAATTAGTGAAGGAAGAGTAGGACAAATATTAGTAGGAACTTGTGGGGTGCGCTGACTCCTGTGAATTTCTTTCGTGCAGATAGAGGGAACAGTTGCATTACAATCATTTCTGTCTACAATGACACTGGCTTGAACTCAATCACAAAAATATAAGTTCTCTTTTATCCATACAGGGGTTGATAAACCATTGTCACTGGGAAATACTACATTTTCCATTCAATGTGCATGAGTCAATCAAGTGATAATCATTATTATCCGGTGATTATTGCATATGCACGCTGGATCCAAATGGAGTTCCACTTACACACAGAAAATGAAAACATATTATTTGCTGGCAGCACTCCAACTTAAAGAGCCCTCCGTGACCCCTCAGAAAAACAGATGCTGGTCACACACTCTGTTTCTCCCATCACGCACACATACATATGTACAGTGTGTGTAAAAATCCTCAATCAAGTCTCCCCGAGGGGAGATGTCTGAGCACATCTCCACTGCAAGGCTCTTTCATCTGAAGTGGTGGCCATATGGTGGATACTGTCTCTCCTCTTTCCCCCCTCACCCGTAACAATCACATGTGTGCTCACACCGCGCACATCAGTCATACGCCCGCTCTCAGGTGACTGTGTGGACGCTAACGACAGGCTTACCATAATAACCCCAGTAACAGTGCACTGATATTTCAAAGTCAGCTCTCATCTTCAAAGAGCAAGAACAAACTCACACCGCTGTTATGATCGTTTAGGGAAAAGGCAAGGGCATTGAGGCTGAGAGATAAAGCAAAGAGGGTCAGGATAAAAAAAAAAAGAAGAAAAAGAAAAAAGAGAGAGAGAGAGAGAGTTTTGCTCACCTGATCTTCTGTTAGAACAATCAGACGGGTTACAATAATGTTCACAACATTTCCTAGACTGGCATCACGGTAAAGTTTGGCAACCTGACCTCCAGAAAAGAAGAAAAGACACAAAGTCAGACAAATTGTGTCCACATGTCACAACATATAATCTTCATAAATTAGGTTCATACATTATCCTGGATCATTATGCTATTCCTGTATATATCCGCCAGCTCAAATGGCAGACGTGGAAAAGAAATGGCATGGTATGTATATTACCACCTGTCACAGGAAATATCTACACAACCAAAAAGTAGGATCAAACTTACAATATTCATTACAGACAAGATGTAGTGCTCAATGTCTTTGCGTCCATGGTAACCGACCATCATTTTATCGGCAACCACAAGTGTCTCCACAAAGCGCTCGGTGCTGACGGAGCGCCTCTGTCTGTGGGTGCTGTTTGACTGCTCGCTGTTGTTTAGCGGGACAGGGGGCGAGTGGACAGGGGAGGGCGTGCTGAACTGGCAGGGTGTACTGCTTTTTATGAGGTCTGCAGATAAAAAGGAGGATAAAGGCGGTAAATAATGGAATAATGGCCTGCTTAAGAACGATGAAATACAAGCTGTGTGAAGGAGGGCATATAGATAGTTTGTGTATGGTAGATGCACATTGGGAATCTGCCCCTTTGAACCTTTGCAGCTAAAGCCTTCGCTTTATGACCCAGATGCTCTGGGAAAAAGCTATAAGATGGTACATGTCGGGGCATGCCGGCTTCCTCGCGATGACAGTCTTTACTGTTTCTTATAAGACCTTGGCCCAAATACCTAAATATCCACCTGGTTCCTCTCCATTTCCATTACATCTCAATTGACAAAGCATTCGGTGGCACTGACTTGTCTGTTACAGAACTTTAAATTGTGAACATGACGGTTCTATAAATAGGATGAGTGCTTCTATAAAAACCCCACAATTTAGATTCTGCCAAACACACTCGAGACTTTGCAGCGAGGCAGACATTGCTCCTTTTATTGAAAGTCTGAGCGAGGCTTTCTCTTACAGGTTGAAAGGTGGCCAGGCCAGGGCAACCGGAGCACACAAGAGGCCTGGTCATGTCCACCAGAACCTGGGCCTAGAACCAAACCAGCACTTCCTCTAACCTGCTATGTATAGCTATTCCTTTACGTCAGTCCCACCCACACAGAGTCCAACCCAGATGGAGGTTCACCAACCTGAAATGCCACAGCTGAACTCCTGGCTATGCTCTTGTGGTGAGGGAATGGCAGACATTTTATAAATAACATGTTGCTGTGCTTCTTCCAGGTTCCATTCACTGGAGGTTGTGGAGGATATGTTCTTTAATGGCTCTATTAAATACTGCTCTTCCTCTGTTGTGATAACGCCATGCTTGTCAGGGAGGAAAAAAAAAAAGAACAATGAGAAAAACACTGGTTACAAACAGATACACAAGATGCTGTGAAAATGCACAATACTTTGCAGCAATACTTTGAAGCATTCCATAAAAAACTTACCCTGTGTATTTTCATCACAACAATCTTATTGTTTTACGCCTCACTATCGTGCATACCTTCAAGCTATACAGTGAATGAAATCTTCTCTTTGGATAATAGCCTTCTCCTGGTAGAATAAGGTTTCAACACAAATAATTCATATTTCTCTAGGTCGCAGTCAAATGTAAAAACATCCCACACTCTGAGGCAATTTGATAAATCATGTTAAAACAACCAATTACACCAAGAACAACATTATAATTACTGGGACTTCAACCAAAGTACATAGCTCTCTGCCCTTGAACACTCCCTTTGTAACATAAATTGAAAAAGTACTTCAGAATGTGTTTGTAGAAAACACTGGCATGCTGCTTGGCCCTGTAAAACCCACAATGAAAGCAATTAACAGAAATATTACACTGGTATACACCGATGACAAACAAATATTTGATATATGTGTTAATGTGTCAAGATATCAAATACAAATTCGGACAGATGATTACATTAAACCCCAGACACGGTTTTGTCCATTTTTGGTGCTGTTAGAAAAAAAGGTCTAACGCTAATTCAATTTATGATACTCCATGTAGGTCTTGCCAACACATTTGGCTACAAGGGTAAAACATGTTTTCTCCGCGTGATTACATTCGCCAACAAGAAATAGGGCCTTTTCCATGTTTAGCGTTATTCTAAAAAGGAGGAGGGATAACAAGTTTTCACATTTCTTCCAGTTTCTCGACTATGAGACTGAACCTAGACAGACTATGGATAAAAGCCTCAGGGCGAACAGCTTCGACCTGATAATGACTTGCCTCATTAATTTTGTTTGTCTGCCTGTTTGTTTTTGTGAAGCAACGCTTTAAAACCGCCTATTGAAATAAATGTCTCACGCATGTGACTAACAGTTACTGCCCAGAGTCCAGACCTGTGCAACATCACAGAAAGGATTCTCCGGAGCAATTTGATCACAGTTACTAAACATACTTTTCCAATGTGGGGAAAAGTTTCCCCAAAATATAGACTTTGCAGTATTTAATACACAACCTTTCATGCTTATTACTAACAGGCCGGTGAGACAGGGAAGCTCCAGTGATGGCATTTTTATCTCTGAGCATCACCTTACCTCACATCGCCCTAAGTCTGACAGTGCCAAGTGGACAGAGGCCAAGATTCTGTTAAGCAAACAACAATTGGCACCAAGTCTGAAAGGTTGCTTCAGGTAAGCAGAGCGCAACCCAGATATATATTCATTCTTTGACATCAGTTTGGAGGGGTCACCTGAGGTAAGCAGAGCATTAACTCTGACTCAGACGGCAGCTGGACGGTGTGAACCGCTCGCTCTCAAAGAAAACAAAGTCGCCCGGCGTACTCACCAGGCCCTTGCAGTTGCTGAGTGCCACTCTGGTCGTGCTGTACTGATTCTGCAGGAATCCAACATAGTGGCAGCTGTCTACCATGTTGTGGCGCCACTCGAGCCCTTCTCTCCCCCAGTATTCCACTGTAAAATGTTTCGACACCAGGTGGGGATTGAGAGTCAGATTTAAGTAAAAGTGCTTTCCGTAGGCTGACAGTCTGTAGAACAGCCGGGGCTCTGGGGGGTTTGGGTTTAACTCGGGCAGCGGTCCAAGCGTGGGGTCCGCCGCGCCCCGTCTCCGTCGGCCTGGCCGGTGGTGCTTCACGGTGTAGCTCAAGAACTCTCCATTCTCATCCACCCGCACTGGAACAGTCAACTGGTAGTGCTCCAGGTACGACAGGAACTCCTCTTTTACAGCAAACAGAAATAAAAGGCAGGAGCCAGACCAGAGGAGCATAAAAAAAAAAACAAGACAAAACATGAGGAGAAGAAAAGAGAGAAGAGAAGAGATTGGCCCAGTGAACACAAGTCATGAAAGAGTGCATTTATTCCTCAAATCATGCAGAAAGCTAAATGCTGAGGCTCCAAGATGTTTCTGACCAGCTAAACAGCGACCATGCACCTGCCTTACCGCCAAGAGGAGCACTCTGGTAACATCCTACCCACCTTGAGAGTTGTGAGAAAGTCTGTTGATGCTTTGAAATTCAGAAGCGGCCATCACCACCAGGCTCAGTGTCCAAGTCAGCGTCTTCCACAAAATTTCCATAATTCAGAGAAAGATCTGACATGGGGTGGGGTAGAGGGGGTGCTACAAATTGGTTAAAAGCACACAATCAGTCCGATGCCACACCATAACAAGTCCATGGTTTGCCTCCTCTGCTGCGAAATGTTCTCACTCTGCCCGACAGCTCATCCAGGTCTCAGATTTCTCCTGAAAGCAAACACTTCCACATCTCACTGGTGCTTGCCTCTGAATTCATGTCAGCGACTCGTGGGCAACGCGGTAATCCATCAGCCGAGTCACTTCAGGTGTAGCTCCAAAGAAGAAGATCTATATTGGAAACTTGTCTTGGCCAATCCATCTGCATTCCTGTGAATGAATCATTGAGACGTTATTTTTTTTATGACAAGCATCACTTTATGATATTGCTGTCTATTCAAGAATGAATGAAAAGAGCAAACAACAGACATGCCCACAAAACTAACACACGGTTCAAGTTCAGTGCTCTCATTCAACACAGGTATAACGTTTTGTCATTTAAAACACGTCTGACAAGGAAAACAGGAAAACAACTAGTTCTAAAGTTCTGATTTTATGTTAAATGTGACTGATTGATTAATTTCAAGTCAACATTGATCCACTGGAGGTGGCCAAAACCAAGACTAACGGACATTAATCAAAGTATTGCTGCATTCTAGTGATGCATAAACTTAACTGAGCCAATCACAGTGCCTAACAGACAAGCAGATTACAGTCTACTCACTGACACACTTCACAGCAGCATGTGCAGAGCACTATAAACAGAAACGTCAGAGGATCCAAGTTGAGAGGATGTTGCATGATGTCCAATGAATATAAAAGTCACGATTTAGGCATGGGAGCCTCCAAACGGGGGGGATGAAAGACCTCAACAGAGTCCGCTGGCTCTGAACAGGGATGTTGCAACGTCTGTATTTCATAAGCATCTTGCTGCACAAACCCAGACAGCAGCGCTACCTACTTGGCCACTCTGACCCAGACAGTTGGCAATCGGCCCGTATGCATTACACCGGTACCTCAAATACAAATACAGCAGTGGCTCCTCAGGGTGGCTCTGCAAAGCAAAATAAACCGCTTGACATCACTTCGGGTCGCCTGGGTTTTGTTGTTGTTGTGGCAGAAGGTGTGAAACAGCCTGTGCTCGGTCGCCAAGTCGATTATTGGTTAGTTTGTTTGAGCAAAGCCGACTGCGCTTGCAGATGTGGACCTGTAACGGTGCAATACTTCCCGGAGCAGGCGCTTTGACACCCCGCAAAATGTACACACACACACACACACACACACACACACACACACCGCCGGTGGAAACGTCCGCATCTAGCCGTCTACTTTTAACGCATCGCTTCTTCTTGCTCACATCCCCAACAAAGTGTCGCTATCTCGCTGTGGGAAAACCACACAAAATATGAAGTCCGGGCTACAACTGGCTACGCTCGTTTGTAAACACACTCTGCTCCGGGATAGGGTTTAAATGGTCAATCTAATCCGCTCCGCCAAAAGTGCCCCGAAAGATCGTCCTATTCTCAACAGACTGAGTGTTTGAAAGATAGTTACCATGCTCATCTTCATTGTCAGCTCCAGTCCAACTGTGCAGGGCAACCTCAAGACAAAAGACTTCTGCTGCTCTGAAGTTCCGCACACAAACCTCTGCTCTCCTCTTTTCATCTCCTTTTGGGTTTTGCCATCCTTTTTTCTTTTAACTGCAATGGGATTTTTCCCCCTTCAAGACCAAAACACGGGAGCAGTATCTCCAATCAAGACACTGTCTTACTTACAAAAAAAAAAAAAAAGTTATTCAGCTTTCAAAGTCTTGGACTTGCTCCAGGAGAAGGGTCTATTTTCAGCCTATCTGTCGTCTTTATAATCTAGACTTGGTGTAGTGGCTCAGAGGGCTTAAAAAGTTAGCTGAGGCTGCAGAGGGTATTCTGCGAAATGCCACAAAGTACTTTGAAAAGTGCATGCAACAACCAGCAAAAGTTGGGTTAAGTTGCTCCCTTCACTACATTTGCAGAGACCGGGTATGTCCCAGTCCCGGACAGCTTCAAATTGGCAGCTTTTTCAGGGTGGAGGTGACGTCAGTGCAGATGTGCCTCTCCATCAGCTGTGCGCATGTCTATCAGTGCTGGGCTACAACAAGAATTATATAAACTTTATTTCTTTAGGAAATACCCCCCCAGGGAGCGTCTGGCGGATCCGCGGCATTACTTTGCGGTGTCTGCATTAAAATAAATAGCAATAAATGATTTTGGTCCGCTTCGCAACAGTCAGTGCATTAAAAAGTGGCTGAACCGTGACCTCCAGTAGGTGATAATCATGACGCAAGCAGCTATCGCTATCAATAAAAATCAATAACATTAAGAAAATTATTAATTTAGGCATTTTTTTTTCTTCCTCTTTTTTTTCTTTAAACGACTCTACACTCATATTACTTACAGCAATTTAATACTGGTATAGAAAAATAAATATGTCAGTCTAAAAATGTGGAAAAACTATAAAAGTGTGCGTTAAATAAGTGTAATTAAGTTTACCTTCCATTACATCCTCAAATATAGCCTGCCAGGTTCAGGAAGGCTACTCAGCATATAGCTGCTGAAATAATGGGGTTTTAAGTCTCGCCGTTCAAATCAATGGATCTGGTCTGTCAGGAGGAAAGTATTTTTAGGGATGTGGGGCTGCGGATTGGAGACTAATGGCAACCCAATGTATTTTTGTATAATTTTGTCCATGCCTATCTTTAGGCTAAAGGAAATTGAAAATCATGCCTGCTCCAGAGTTTCAGTTACAGCTGCTCATTATCTAGTAGCCTATATCATTACAGTCAGGTCGCCGTGCCTCCTATATGCAGGGCCCCCGGAGGTGTCAGCCAGTTTGTGGGTAAGAGCGACATCGCGTGTCTGAGAGCGGCATCGCAGCCGAGATCAAAATGTGTCAGTCCTGATAATGAAACCTGCTGGATGGGGGGGAAAAAAAAAAAAAAAGAGTTTAAATGAGAAAAAATAAAAGTTTAAATGAGAGTTCATTGTCTAAACCTTTGACCAATATGTAGCCTGTTCTTCAAATAATAAATAATAATAATTATATATTTTTTTAAATTAAAAATGATTAATTCAGGAATAAGAAAACTGAAAATTTATGTTCCACTCAGAGGCAAATCAACAGAAGTGTAAGGCATAGTTTTAAAAACAGTGCTTATCATATTCATGTGTCTTGCTTTTAATTGTTTTTAATTGTGGAACTCTTTTATTCGGTTCATTTAGTTTTAGTCTGTTTATTTTTTCATTTTTTTTAATGTATTAATATTTTTAGCATTTGTCTTGATCTGATCTTGTACAACACTTTGTAACTTCTTGTTTTGAAAAGTGCAAAATTAATATCAATATGTGCTCTTGTGGCGCAAACACGTTAATGATGATAATGATAATAATAATCTCGCTCTCTACACTCCTCTTCTTGATGTAGTCAAAATGCATTCACTTAGAAACCCCGAAATAAAACAAAGAATGAAAGGAGATCCAAAATATTAAATGAATCATATAAATAATAACCTTCAAGAGGCATCCTGCTGGCTGCACCTCTTCCCACAAACATTCTCCAAATGAAAAATATTCTGTTGCAAAACCAGGTTAGAGACACTGATCTGTCCTTTGAAACAGCAGAGCAACAAAAATCTTTACTGTATGGCATTCAGCGGCGTTGAGGCATTCACACACATTCAGGGACGTCTTTGAATTTACTGTGGCCTTGCATCCTGTGATGTAAAGATTTCACCTAATATTCATACCAGCAAATGATAGAAAGTATAAATGCTATGATATTAAGTACAAGAGGGAATTATGTAATGCAGCAAACTGTATTGTCATAAGGTGGATTAACTGTAAGTCTATTTAGTTACTTGTTTGTCAGTGCACAATAAAAGTGTACTGCAGAGATAAGGTATATGACCATGCCAATCCTCTGCCCTGAACAGCAATCATATAAAGATTCACACTGCCTCCAGTTTAATATCGCTGTCTACCAGCGTCTAGTCAGCTTCATAGCACCGTCCTTCAACCCTACAAGCATCTGGTAAGATTTACCTCCTAATGACTGCTTGACTGGAAATCCCAAACAGATAACGTTTGATCCTGTTCCACGCTGCTTGATGTTCAAGAGACGCGTAATTAATAGTTATCTCCATTTTGAAAGGCTGATTTTGTCAGAAGTAATGATCACAGAACTCGCTGCAAAAGAATGGCTTGTAGGAACCAGCATTTAAAGTCCAATGAGAGAATCCTTTTTTCCATCCCTCAGAGAGGCTAGTCTGTCCCCACCATGGCTGTGACCAACCAGCCAAAAGGCTATCCTCCCTCTGACTTCCAGACCGGCCTGTGTGCGTTCTACAGCGACTGTGGAACCTGTGAGTATTGTCTCCTTACTGAACAACAGAGTCCGGCACACTTCACTTGCAGTCAGTGATCAGATTGTTTAACCCTGCTGTTACCATCAAATTAATAAACTTTTTTTTTCAGTTTGACCTCAGTCATTTCAACCTCCAGAAAATGATTATAATAAAAAAATGTTACTGTCTTGTACTTTATGTGCCTTGTCGACTATCAGTGGTTCTGGCTCCGCTGCAGGTGTGGCTGTGTTTGGTGAGGGCCCTAAAGCAGAGGGTGGTGTGGCATGTTATAGTTCCTCAGTGTCATCTAATTCAGCTAAAACAGCTGTGTGTAAAATATTGATATTTCTTATATGGTTTATACAGCTAAAAAAGCCTAGGCTCACTTTGACCCCAGGATGCATAATGTGTGCAGGACATTGAAAACCTATCATGTTAATTCTATGTTTACCAACTTTAAATTAGGAAAAGTCATGAATATGAAGCAAAAAAAAGTTAATCATGTATTTAGAGGCGTTAAACATGGGGTCAAATTGATCCCAAAGATAATAGGAGGGGTAAACAACCTGATGAAGCTCTCTGTACCGTTATCAAATATCTCTGATTGCAAAGTGAAGTGTGTTTGTCGACCGGCGGCCTTCTCCTACACACACCTGTCAATCCACAGGTGTGCAAAAGTACTGCTCTCTTATTATTTTGTAGATCAAAATTCAGTTAATGTTATGGATGCAGCAACCCTACCATACAGTAAAGCATGCATGATATATATTTCGAATCGTAAATTGTGTTTTGTGTTTTCTTCTTCAGGCTGCTATGGTCTGTGCTGCTTCCCGTGCATGGCCTGCTCCATAGCCGGGGACATGGATGAGTGCTGCCTGTGTGGGATGAACATGACCATGCGCAGCGTCTACAGAACCAGATACAACATCAACGTAAGTTTGCACCGGATATCTGGCAACCCGTCGGTGTGTTTCCACAGGGGCGTAACAGACACGGGGGATGGGAATCTTCTGGAAGCTGTCCTCCCTGTCCCCTGCTCTTTATCCCACCTACTAACTAGTAAAATACAGTTACTTAACAGTTGACCCAGTTAGCAAAAATTAAAAATAAAGAGAAAAAATGACCCCAAAATTGATGTAATTTTGGTTACTTATATTAAATGTATTTTTTGGGGACATTTATGTTGGTTATTCAGTTATTTTGGTAAATTTTGATTTAATTTTAAATATGTCATCATTATAATTATATAGTTGTTTTCTGTTTTTTTTGTAATTGTATATTTTATGGCATTTTTTTTAAATCCTTGCAGCAGTTTTGAGGCAGTCATACTTAAATACGTAATTGCTTTTCACAGAAATCAAGTCAATTTGCTCAAGTTTCAAACGGTTTGTATATACACGATAAAAGTGGCATAAATCTGAATTAATTTTTTTTCAACAAAAAAAGACATGTAGTCCTGTGAATATTTCTAACTTCCCAGTGCTCACACATTGTTTGCTCTGTATGTTACACAGTCCAAGTTGTCACAGCTATAAAATGATGGGCGTTAATGTGTGATTCAATGTGGACTCAATGCAGAGGTCAAGGTGTTGGCTTAACTTTTTTGTTTGTTTGTTTGTTTGTTTGGTTTTGTTTTGGTTTTGGTTTCCAGGGATCCCTGTGTTCTGATTTCATGGCGTATATGTTTTGCCGGATCTGTGCCATCTGCCAGCTCAAGAGAGACATTGAGCGCAGGAAGGAACAAGGCATTTTCTGATTGGCCGAGGTCAGTGTCTTGGATGAGCTCTAAACACACAAACTCCCACGCACGCACGCACACACACACACACACACACACACAGCCCCACACGTCACAAACACAGGCCATGACTTTGTAGTGTTATCTCTAATCTCTGCTGAAACAGATGAAACTAGATCCTACTGATAAGTTTTAATTCCGTGTAACATCAGCACAGAGGTTACTCAGAGCAAATCAGTTCACCTGAGTTGACTTTTTGGGTGTTTCTCAACAGTCACAGATTCATTACATCTGTTTTTTCCCTCTCTCGTAGATGTTGCCTTGACAGCTATGGAGTTTTGAAATTTCCTGGATTGCTGTGCCGCTAAAACGCGTTTAGATGCTTGCTTTAAGTTCTGTCTTCGGAGAGGAACTACGCTCATTTGTATCATTCACTTAGTTAAATATTAGCCCGCTGTAATGAGTTACTAGAACTATTTTAACAACCAGTTCTATGTGCAGTCATTATAAAAAAATAAAAAAAAAATGATATTATCAAATTTGCTGTTCATTAAAATGGTTAAATATTAGTAATCAGATACTATTTGAAGCCTCGTAATGATGATAATAATAGTAATCTGAATGATTTGGCTCCAAAGTGTTTTGAATGCAAAGTGCAACAAATGCTGTGTATTGAACTATAGGACTGACAGATGTTGAGTATGTATTTGATCTGTGTTGTCTGGTAACTGTCCTTTTCATCATTAAAATCATTTCAAATCTGAGTACAGGTCTTTTATTTTGTGAATGCAAACAAGACATAAAGTGCTTACGGCTTCAAAATGTATGTCATATTGATTACAACTTAAAGGAGGACCTCAAATAATCAACTCTGGGACAGAAAAGGTAAATACATGCATTGCACCCTGATCTGATAGATACCTGTAGGTCATTTTTTAATGCCAAAGGCCTTTATATCACTTTTACAGAGATGGAGTGCATTGTTATCCTTCTGTTTACCCCTTTATTGAAGATTAATGTTTTATACTTTTGAACAGTGATACCTTAACCAGCAAGATGCTTCCCATACCTACATGATTATTTGGTTGACTAATTAACGCCAATGTTTTGGCTTTTCTTCTGACAGAATTAATTTTCTTAATATTTGCATCAAGGGATAGACTACTGTCGAAACTTGGGGAATGTTTTGGTTCATGCACAGAGAGAATGAGAGAGCTTACTAGTATGACAGTGAGCGACAGAGACAGAGAGCGCATGCAGAACCTGAAAGCAAACAGAGATTGGACTTTGACATGAAGTGAAGTCCAGCCATCGAGGCTCCAGTCAGTTTGACAGATAAACATTGCCAGTTGTCACTATGTGCACAAAATCCACTCTGCTTTTTGCTTTCATTATATCCTGCCTTTCAAGTAAGTAAGTTATTTTTCAACATTTTCATTGAATCCCTGGGATATGTGCTCCTGTGTGACTTAATGGCACGTCTTGTGTTTCATGTTCTTTATCAGATGTGCACAGCTTGAACTACAAACAGGTAATGTGTTAACTTTATCATGACAGGCTCTCTGATTTGGAGGATAAATATACGTATACATTCTAGTATCAACAGTGCAACAGTAAATCAAAAAAATCTGAATTAAATGCCTTATACAATTCATAAATTAACACTGATTTCTTTAGCCTGGATGTTACAATTACCAAGTGCCGGGGTGTCCATTCATCTTTGAGCCTGTGTGTGGATCCAATGGAGTCACATACCCCAACGCATGTGTGTTGTGTGAAACTATCAGGTAGAGCAACCAGAAGTGAAGCTTGGTCTGAACTCACAACTTCCTCAGCGAAAAACATTTTGATATAGAAGCTCCATACTGACACTATCTGTCAGTATAATTTATTGCTCTGGCCTTGAGTGAAGACAATGCACTATTCTCTTTTCACAGGGAAACTGGGACAAACATACTGATTGCTAAAAGTGGACCTTGCTGAGAAAGCTGCTGCAACGCAAAACTACAAGGGAATCTTGAGAATCGCCGCACATCACGACTTTGTTGCCTGAATGCCAATAAATAACATTTCAGCAAGGCACTGGGGAAACCACCAATATGATCTTGTCTCTCATTTAAAAAAAAAAAATGATACAAGCAGAACAACCGATGATTTTTCTGGCCCTCAAATTTAATTTGTTGAACTGTTACATGAGTTCGTAACAACATAGGTTTACATGACGCAAGAAACCAAGAAGCACTTCACAGATATTGCTGTGGCATGTCAAATTAAAAACATGAATGTGCTGGAAAGCAACAGTTTAAACATACCAATTAATATAAAACAAACCCATTCACGCCTTTGAGCTCCTTTGGACTCCTATAGCACATCAAGTATCTAAATCATCAGAACCAAACTAATAACTCCAAGAATGAAGATACAGTATCTCTTCGTTGAGTTGCATGCCTCAAGACCCAGGGAGTAAATACCATGAAGTCACACCTAGACATTAAATTAACGCACTGCCGTGTTTATTCGTGCAAGAGATAGGTCCAGGATAGGTCTAATACTGAACCATTTTACCTGTGGGCAAAGAATGAATTTAAAAAATAAAGACAGAAAGAAAAAAAAAAAGAGCAGTGCTTCCTGAAGATCTAGCAAAAAGGTAAACATCTTAAAAGAATATTGGTGATGGCAGAATTTGCTTACTGGGATAGAATTTGTGAGATTTTTGAGTAGGAAGACAAAAAATAAAGGGGCGCGAGGGACTTGTCTGAGGGAGCGGTTTAGGGGAATGTCTGGGAGGTGTTTACTGGGTCATC
>OMLB01015190.1:0-12722 GCA_900302555.1 Myripristis jacobus
AGGCCGCCAGCTGAGCATAGAAATAGAAGAGGTAGCTCGCTGCTCCGCTGTGGGCGGCTGAGGTCGGCCGGCTGAGTCTCCGCCCTGCGGCGGGGTTGGCAGCGCAGGTGGCTTGTGTTGGTCTGGGGACAGAGTTTCTGCCGCCGCGGCTGGTTGTAGTGCAGCACTGATGGAGGCGAAGCCATCTGTGGACGCCATTTTGAATTGGACCTTAGGCCTTGGCTGTTCTAGCTGTTGTATGTCTAGGAGCTTCACCGCCGCGGCAGAGACGCTGTCAGCAGCCAGAGGCTCACAGCTGGAGGCTTTACTGTCAAACACATGAACCTGCGTGATAGTCATACCTCAGAGCGAAACCACGTGGACGATATCAAATTTAGAGTTAGAGTTGGTCTCAGACAGTGGATTGGTCTATTCTGGTCAAAAAATATTACTAGAGTTCTGCATTTTCTACGTCCAGTTGGTGTTATGACGCTGTTTTTGAAGAATGCTTAAAGTTTCACTGTCGCTGCACGTAAAATTACAAATAAGTGTGAACCCACAGTCAAATCGTTTCTGTACCAATATCAGGATATTTGGCATAAATATTGAGACATGAAATTTTGTCCTCATCACTCAGCCCTAATATATTTTAAGTATGTGTATCTGTAAACTCTGCTCCGTTGCTCTCCTGTAATAGCCCAATGCATGCTTATTGTTTTCGTATGAAACATGTAAATTGCACAGTAACAAAAAAACAACAACAACTTCATTGCAGTTGGCTGAATTATTTTCCCACCATTTCCAGTCTCTCTGAGTCCTTATCATTATTATCATTGGTATGCCTGTTTTGAGTCGTGTTCCGTGTTGTGACGGTGCTCGGTCAGACAGTGAGGTGTGCTCTGCCCTCCAGGTGATCCAGTTCAGTGTCTTCATGACGGCTCTGGCCAGAGACGCTGCTGAGAAGATGTGCCAGCTCTTCCATGAGTGTTCCTCTCTGCTCAGGCTGGAGGTCAGTCACTTCACCATCCGGTAATAACACTTTACAAAAAGACCCGTTTCTGTTGCAGCATTTTCTTATTGTGAGTGAAAGTATCTCATCAAAAACCCTTTTCTTACCTGTCGCAGTTTCTGTTGAATAAAGTAATGATTAGATCTAGATGTTTAGAATAACCAAGCTTATTTCTCTCTAACAGGTTTCTATGCAAACTATTATAACATCCACTCAGTGTCACTTTACTTCAGTCTGATGCAGCTCAGCTCAACAGCTCTGCCATCAATTCTACCTTTTAATAAAGTTTATAATGTTCAGTTTGTGTTGACATTGTGCAGAATGTGTCACTTTAATTCTGTGTTTATTACCGAGGTTGTAGTCAGACAAGCTGAGCATTTATAGGCAGCAGGAG
Source organism: Myripristis jacobus (assembly GCA_900302555.1). NCBI lineage: Eukaryota > Metazoa > Chordata > Actinopteri > Holocentriformes > Holocentridae > Myripristis > Myripristis jacobus. The sequence continues at coordinate 1,383 of OMLB01015190.1, forward strand.
AGGAAACTGTATGCCACAACAGCTGGACTGGATTAGATTAGATTACACTGTACAGGTGGCGCTGATGAAGTGTACACTGAGTGCATACCTGCAACACTTATTTAAACAAATAAATGTCCCACAATAAGTCTTGCATTTCATTAGAAGTGGTATGAAAAAGGTCTTGACAGTGTTAAATGAAGTCTCAGATACCTGAAATCCCTCACCCTAACTGCATCAGCCCATTCTTGTATTAAATCTAAGAACTTTACAGCTTAATAGATGATGCAGCAGGAAATAACAACAGTGCAAAACAAATGTGGCTGCAGGATCATAAAATTCCCACCTCTTTTGATTCTCTGCTCAATGTTGGTGGTGGTTGTGCAGGTGACCCAGGGTGTGGCGGAGAACGAGGACCTGCGGCGGAGGCTGGAGGCGGCTCAGGCGGAGCTGCGGCTGGTGCTGGAGGGCGGCGGAGGCCAGGAGGAAACGCTGGAGCCCCCAGAGGGAGGCCAAACCCAGACGGAGGCCAGGAGCGCCCCGTCCAACGGGGGCGGCTACGCACAGACAGAGGATGGGCCCGTCCAGAGCAGCCAGCGTCCCGGGAGGAAGAGCCGCAGAGGTGAGGAGCTCGTCCCGGTACCGGCACCTGGACTTCACATGTTTTTGGTGCTATGTTTTTTTTAAAAATGTTTTTAACATTTATATTTACATACTTTTTAAACATCATTTTCAAGGGAAACATTTGCTGTTGAACAGATATAAAATGATGGCTAAACTTTTTTAAATCTAATCACCAATTTGAGAATCACTGATTTGAATTTCTGTTTAGCTAAAAGATGCACACCCCCACTCATCATACTGTAAGATTTTAGGTTTAGGTTTATTTTTTGCACCGTTAAGAAGACATACATATCAAAAATGAAATACATACATATAAAATAGCTGTGCCTGCATAGCTGCACCTATTAGAAATGCCTCTATCCAGCGGGAATGGTCAAATTGAGCTTCCAGCCCGGCTGAAAGACCCAGTCACATGCTGGCCTTAGCAGGTCCTTGTCCCTCTTGTTGATGTTAAAGCTGTTGTCTGTTTTTACAGTTTTTAATGTTTGTAGCACATGGCCACATTTTTCACAGCATCCTATTTAATAAAAAAACATCTCATGATTTTGGTCATATGTCTTCCATCCTGTTTTTCTTGTGTTTTAATCTGTTGCACACTGTCGACTAAAGCAAATATGCCGTAAAAACTCTCATTAATCGACGTGTATTTTTACAGTCGTGTCAGGCAGTGACGGTGGAGTGAAGAGATCGCCGATAATCCACTTGTGGAAAGGGAGAGCGTATGAGGTGAGGTCTTATCTGTTTTCTGATGGTTTTGTGATAATCCCTCTCTCTCCCAGTTGTACGACCAACAGCCAGTGAGTTAAAGGGAGTGTGTGCATTTCTGAATGTCACAACATTAAATTCCACATGATGAAATAGTGTTAAGTGTATTTTGTGTATTCTAACCCCTTAAACTTCCTTATCCACCGCCTCTGCTTCTCCTCTGTCCCTCTCCCAGGACAGTATCCGCACCGTCATAATAAAGGAGGAGGGGCTGGAGGCACTGGCCGATCCCGATGAGTCGCAACAGGACGACGACAACGACCCAGACTACCAGGTGGAATTGACTCGTCTTTTCTGTTTTTATTTGCTTGTCTAGACTTCATGACTTTGACACTAGATTCAGTCCGGATTTGTTTTTAATCAGTCATTGATTTCCTATCACGAGGAACTGCCAGCTGTCAGATGTTTTTGATCATTTGTCTCATGATGTCCATAAACTCTTGTGTTTCGGGGTTAGTTCCTTAAGATTATATTCTCATTCCCAATAATCCACACTGCAGTTGGATGAAAGAGGGCCATTTTCACATGTCTTGGTGCAGCTTACTTCAAATTACTTTCTTCTGAACTGACCAAACAAACCAAACTGCAGGATTAAAATTTCTGTTGCAATAAATCGTTTCAAACATGCTTAATGTTAACATTTCATAAATTTCCCATAGGGATGAATGTTAGCATCAGTGTATGCTGAGATAGAGCCCAGCTTCTTGTTTCCTTGCAAAGAAATGAGAAATGAAATGAGAAATGAATCATTCTTATTCAGCTGGAGCCAGAGGATCCAGACGACGGCGACCCGGGATACACCACCAAACCCAAACCCAAACGCGCTGTGAAGCCCAAGTCTCGTCGAGGCCGAGCCAAGAAGGAGGGCCAGAGTCCGAGCCAGCAGCCGCTGAGCTGTAAACACTGCAGGAAAACCTTCACCAAGCTGATCCAGCTCAAAGCCCACCAGGCCGTCCACGGCGCAGAGAAACCCTTCCACTGCTCCCAGTGCGGCCGAGGCTTCTCCTTCCAGCGCAGCCTCAACGAGCACATGCTGCTGCATACAGGTGGGAGTCTGTCTGTGGCGACATTTACTCAGTCTGGCTGCGCCTTTTTAAAGATGGAAACAGCTGAGGGCATTGAGAAGCAAATCACCAGAGAGAGGGAGAAGGTTCAAGGTGATAATTAGACAAAACCGAATGGATTAACAGAATCAACAGGGCACACTTTTTATTACGCATTAATGCAGGCTTCATCACACATTGTGTTAAATAGTGCTATTGTGGATCAAAGAGCAAAAAGTGTTTCCCTCAGGAATGTTTTCTTGTTATTTTATAGGTGTAGAGCTTATCTTTGAGGTGCTATGTGTCATATCTTTGTAATTCCCCAGTTTAAAGACTATAACCAAGTGAGGACTGATGAAGTCAGTGGTAGTGTCAGTGTTCCTGTTGTCCCACAGACCTGCTGCTTCCTGCTGCACAGAGGAGCTCTGTCTTCTCTTTGCTGAAGAAGTTCAACATGTTGGAAGTGAATATTTTTCTCATCAGCCTCTCATCTGCTTCTTCCATCCTCTGAAAGCTTCAGCTCTGTTTTCTCAGGAGGAATAGCGCCCTCTTTTCCTGTTTTGTCTTAGAGAAGTTAAGCAGATTTCTCTCTAAATCCTACCTCGTGATGTGCTGTGTAAAAAGCAGCAACTGTCTTGTTGGCACAGCCATGCATATGTGATGTGCATTTTTTAATATGCGCAAGAATTGCTTCTCCTAGATAATTTGAGTACACTAAAATTCATCACATATTTAGAAATTCATATACAGTCAGATACATATATATACTCCAATATGCAGGCGAGAGGCCCCACACCTGTGACGTTTGTGGGAAGGGCTTCACCCTGAAGCAGCTGCTGAGGAACCACCAGCGTCTCCACGCCGAGGTCAGGCCCTTCCGCTGCGACCAGTGTGGCAAGAGCTTCTACCGAGCCCACGGCCTGAAGATGCACCAGATGGTCCACACCGGAGAGCGCGCCTACAACTGCCAGTACTGCGGCAAGAGCTTCACCATCCAAGGTAACCTGCAGCGCCACCTGCGCATACACACAGGCGAGAAGCCCTTCAGCTGCGAGACGTGCGGGAAAAGCTTCAACCAGGCCGACACTCTGAAGGGCCACCAGAGGATCCACACCGGCGAGCGGCCCTTCAGCTGCGAGACCTGCGGCAAGTGTTTCATTCAGAAGAGTGCCTTGAAGATGCACCAGAAGACCTCCCACTCGGGGGAGAACTCGCGCTCCTGCGTGGCATGTGGGACCACGGTGGCCTGCGTGGAGTCGCTGCGCTCGCACATCCAGACGCACGCGGCGACCATCCCGTGCACGTGTGTGCTCTGCGGCCGGCGGCTCAGCTCCATCACCGACCTGCGCTCGCACCAGCTGCACCACACGGTGGAGAGGCCTCACAGCTGCGGCCTGTGTGGGAAGAGCTTCAAGTCGTCCAGCTACCTGAAGATTCACCTGAAGTCGCACAGCGGGGAGAGGCCGTTCTCCTGTGACATCTGCGGCCGCATGTTCACACAGCACAGCAGCCTTAAATCACATCAGGTAGGTCTGCAGTAAATTGTAGTATTGAACTGTAATACTTGAGAATCACAACACGTTTTGAATTTGCACTCAAGTATCCTGACATTATCAAATCAGGAGAAAAGCTCACGGCTCCCAGCCGTGTTCTCTAATAACTTTAACAAAACATTAAAGGGGCACTGAGTAATTTCTTAGTTCTCTTGATGGCTATAAAACAAAAAAGGTTCTGGAAGTCTAGCCTTCATAGTACAAGAAAGACGAGAGAACCATAGAAAAAAAACAGCAAGGCACTTCATCTTCAAGTGAAAACGCTTTTATATTCTTCCAGCGAAGTCCTCATCAGTGTCAGACAAATATATCATCAGAGCTAATTATGCACCAGCCATAATCTGCAATGCACCCAGTGTACATCAGCAAGCACATTCACTGAAACAGTAACATGGGCCCCAAACATCACATACCAAAACAATGTGAGCAAGTGAAAAGATTTATTTCAATATCCACATTGTGATGAGGCAAAACGTTGTCTTGGATTTTGGGTATCATAATATGGTGATATGGCATAAGTGCTGTCTTTTCCTGGTTTTAAAGGCAGCATTACAGTAAAAGGATATAAATTTCTCAATTAGTGCAGTTGTTAAATTTTATTCATTGGCAATGTCATGAAGAGCTACATCCAATTAAGGAACTGATGGTCAAAAGGTGTAGGAATTGTACCGGGTCAAACAGAAGACAGAAGTTCTTGTTCTTGCTACTATTCATTTGACCCGTTTGGAGTGTTCGATAGGTTGGATTTACTGCCTCAGGACAAATTCATGGTGTCAGCTGAGTTGTCTGTCATAGAAGAAGAAATCAAATCCACTTGATTTTCTGATGTGTCATGTTGTGCATCAGTGCCCGTCAGTTTGGTTTGTAAATTGGCTTAAACAAGAGAAAGACCTGGCATGACTATCGCGTGCAGTGAACCTTGAGACTTTTTCTCACACAGGTTTTTCTGAAAATTACTTCATTTCTCAAGACTTTTCCTTTACCCCTTTCTCTTTCCAAAGGTGGTTCACACAGGAGAGAAGCCGTTCAGTTGCGACACATGCGGGAAATGTTTCAGCAACACAGGAAACCTGAACAGACACCAGCGCATCCACACGGGGGAGAAGCCGTTCAGCTGCGACCAGTGCGGGCGCAGCTTCAACCAGGGCAACAGCCTGAAGGCACACCAGCAGATTCACACGGGGGAGAAACAGTTCATGTGCGACAAGTGTGGAAAGAGCTTCTCCTACCTGAGGAACCTGAAGGACCACAAGTGTTTCTACGTCTGAGTTGCAGCCGCCGCGAGGCTGCCGCAGTAATTCACTGTTTTAATGGATGGATGAGCGAGTTGGGTGACTTAGGAAAATGAATCGACAAGTTCACCGTGAAGGTGGCACCGCTGATGCGTGTAAAATTGTGTTTACCATGTTTGTTAAGTGCCGGTGTCACTGTCCCCATGGAAACAGGAGGGTGTGGCTGCTGTGTGGATTCTCCAGCTTCAGGTTTTTTTTTATTTGTAAGAGCTGGAGACAGTTACTGTGTAAGTTCTCATGGTTAAAGGCTCCAGAGCCCTATGTGAGTACCTTTTTTGTACTTAAACATTTTGGCATTTAGCTGGCACTGTTATCCAAAGTGGCTTGCAGTGAGTGCATCAGTTGAATAAGCTTGAATTCCTCAATCACCAATACTGAAAGCAGCTAATAGTGAGGAGTGCACAGGTTATGGCACTAATGTCCCGGTGATACTCCCCGGCTGTGACCGTGAAATGGTCAAGTAAGAGGGAAGCCCTTGGAAATGAGACAAACAAGAGAGAGTGAGTGATCAAAGATTTTTTTTTCTAAACTGTAAAGGTTGAAGATAGGAAAAGGAGAGACAGACACGTGACTCAGACTGGAGCTGGACAGTCTAGGAAAGAGCTGGACACACAGCAGTGTTATGGGGCTGTAGGGCTGAACCATGGAGCCATGACTGGAGGTTTGGAGGTGCAGCTCTCTCCTAATTCTGACTCTTTTCCCCCAATGAACACATCATCCTGAATATAAAATATGGGCAAAGTTAAGAAATGTAGCAGCATTATCTGTAGGAGTAATTGAAAATATCCATTCCTTAAGGTACCATGGCAGGACGCTACATGCACCGAGAGCCTTTTAGTCAATCTAAGTGCATTTGTGAATTATTGGAAATTGAGTGTGTTTGCAGTTATTAGCAAAACAAGCTGATGAGTTAAAAAAAAGTTTCCAAAGTCTTTTTTTCCTCATCATAGAGGAAGGTTGTGATTTGCACTAGCATTGCTCACTAATTACTAAGAAAAGCCAACAACATCATGCTCTAATATCTCAGTTATGAGAAACAGTGGAGAGATTCCAGTCAGCGATTAGTCATGCAGGCTTCTTAAAAACCTGAATTTGCCCTTTAAACAGTATTTTCTAAGGGGTGACTACTTTCTGGAAAGCGTGAACAGACGGAGTTCATGTGCAGCGTCTCTCTTTGTACCTTGGCATAATCACCGCAGCAGTGTGCACTTATTCCTCTGAAAGAGATGTCGGCTGTACATGGAGCAGGGACACTACATTTTCCATTGACCACTGTGGAGTGTGGAATGCATTCAAAGGTTTACCAGCCATTTTCTCTCTTTCAACAGTCAAATGTGATTTTCTACAACAGAGGAGGGCCTGTGAGCTGTTGGCTGGTCACTAACCAAAACAGCTGGTTTAGAGAAACTCATCATTCATGGTTGAAAGTTTCCAGCGTGACAGTGAGTCTCTCTCTAACTTCCTACCCTGATCATCAGCTGTTGAAGCTATGACACCCCCACCGCCCGCTGTCACAGCGGGGAGTTTCCGATGATGAAAACGAGCCTATTTTGGTGGCGGAAAAAACAACAACCTTTAGTCATGTGGCTTAAACAACTTGAATTTTGCTTCCTTGTTTTTACACATGACCGCTATAGATGTTTGAAGTCCAACTGTGAGTTTTTGGAAACCCATTGATAAACACATTGCCTTGTGTGCATTAGAAGAGCTGTGGTGCTGATAGAAAGCATAATTGCTATTGAAACAGTAATTTTGTACGAATGTTATTTCTGTAACTTCTCTTGTGGAGTTGTATAACTTGTTACAATTCAATTTTGTGATTGTGAGCCAGATGGTCAATATAACTACAGGAATAAAAACCTTTTTCTTGCCGGAGATTTTTTTTTCAATGCACCTGAACTTACTAAAAGAAAACATATAGGCAATCTCACTTTCTCACTCTTGCCTATTCTCCATCATACATGCACACACACACACACTCAGTGACCTACAATTCAAAAATTGTCCAAAATTTTCTTAAAATGCTTTGATCAAAATTCTGAATATCCGTTACAGCTTATTTGAGTATCAAAAATTTAAACTCAGTTCATTATTGGTAGTCAAGAAATAAAAGCAGGAGTTTCTCTAATGAAGCATAGAATTCTCCATCAAATTCATGAGTAGAAAATGTAAGAATTTATTTGGATTCCAGTAAAACACAATTTTGCATGCTTCTAGTGATAATTCATTTTATTGGATCGTGTCAATACAGCAAGGCATTAAGTGTAAAACTAGAAAAGGCAGCAAGAAAAGCAGGGAAGAAGGAGCAAAAAACAACAAAGCCACAACAGAGGATGTCATGAAAAGCCAGCAGCTGCTAAAATGGTGATGAGCAGATTCACCATTTCCAGAGGAATTGCCAGCGAGGGACCACGGGCGGCACTTACAACACAGTCGTCCTGCAACAAGAGAGGAGACAGAGCCGGGTGGGAGAGGGGTGTGGCCTCAGTGACAGGTGAGGAGAAGGAGGAGACAAAGCAGGAGGGCTCATCTCCTAACTTGTTCCTGTGCATGCCAACCCAGCAGCTGATGTAGAGAATATCTTCACAGCGACAATCCCACAAATTCCCCGACAGGTAGACGGCACTTAGGTTTCCTAAAGGCTCCAGGGTCCCGTTCTTCACCGCTCTGAGCCGGTTGAACCTCAAGCTCAGTTTCTGGAGACTTTGTTGGCCTTGAAAAGTGTCAGGGTGTAGATGCTCGAGTTCGTTGCCATCTAAGTTGAGTTCAGATAGCTTGGTTAGCGAGGAGAAGAGCTGAGGGTTGAGATGGACTAAGCGGTTGTTCTGCAGCTGAAGCCTGCGGAGCTGAGAGGGGAAGTGGAAGGTGTTGGCAGGGAGGCTACGGAGCCGGTTGAAGCTCAGTTGGAGCTCTCTAAGGTTATTCAAGCCTACGAGGTCATTGGGAAGCAGCTCTGAGAGATGATTGCCTTTCAAATCGAGCAGTGTAAGATTCTTCAGATGGGTGAACAGCCCCACAGGAAGCACACTTATGTGGTTCTTATCCAGTTGTAACTCTTTTAAACCGATGAGGCCACTGAACTGGTCCGAGTGAAGAGAGGAGAGATTGTTGACGGAGAGCCTCAGAGAATGCAGTTTCCCCAGATCATGGAAGACCAAGTGATGCATTGACCCAATGTGATTTTCGTCAAAGTGCATCTCCCTGAGGTTCCTCGTCTTGTGGAAAAGGCCTTTGGGAAGTTGGGTCAGGGTGTTGCCTTCGAGGTACAACCTCCGCAGTGACCTGAGCTTGGCGAACAGTTTGGGATGCAGCTCCGAGATTCGGTTGTTGGACAGCTGCAGCTCATGGAGTCTGCTCAGTGAATCAAATATCCCAAATGGCATGTCAGATATGCTGTTGCTGTCTAGCTGCAGGTCCCTCAGGTTGGTCAGGTTGCTGAATACGTCCACAGGAAGTGAAGTCAATCTGTTGTCATACAGATCGAGGAACTGAAGGCTGATCAGGCCACTGAAGACCTCAGAGGGAAGTGAATGTATGAGATTGGAGCTGAGGTCCAGCTGAGTCAGGTTCATCAGCCCTCTCAGCGATCCCTCGGAAATCACGGTCAGCTTGTTGTCGCTCAAGTCTAGATGAGCCAACAGGGGCAAGAAGGCGAAGGAATCATCCGGAAGGCTGATGAGGCTGTTCTTCTGCAGGTCGAGACTGTTGAGCTTGTTTACATCCTTCAGCGCCTCGACTGGGATGGAGACCAACAAGTTACCGCTGAGGTCAAGGGATTGAAGAGTTGCTGCTCCTCTGAAAGTGCCCTTGCCTACACGCTCGAGCCTGTTCCTGGACAGAATCAGCTTCTCCAACGCGGTGATGTTCTCAAACGCACCCTCCTCTATCTCTGATATGTTGTTATGGCTGAGGTGGATGTCAGTGAGAGCAGGGGCTCCCCCCAGTCCAGAGACCTGTAATGTTTGAATCTGGTTGAAGGTTAGAATCAGCGTCTGTAGATGGTCCAGTCCATGGAGGAATCCGATTGGTAGATGTTCAATGTGGTTCTCACTCAGGTCCAGCAGGACGAGGGCGGGGCAGTTCTGGAACTGACCAGGTGTGAGCGACCACAGTCCGTTTCCACGTAGGAAGAGCTTGGACAGCTGCATCATTCTGGGCCAAACTGGGTTGAGGGAAAGAGAGAAATGCAGCTGATTCCTGGTCAAGTCCAGCACCTGCAGAAAATCCAACAAGAGATTAGATTTGTGAAATGTACATTTTGTATAAGAAAAACAAAACCAAACATGGCAAAAAATTTACATTATTGTTCTACATCTTTGTTTTTGTTGGCATCATCAGATCACCTGTCAGTCCAACAGTGTGGGCGCAACTGTGATCTCACTTTCCTGGGATTTTCTGTTGATGGAGTTTGACATTCTGCAGGTGGTGCTCTTCGTGGCTATCGCTACTTATAACTGCCTGCTGAAATCTTACATGTAAAGTCACCTGCACAACACCTTTGAAATGTTGCTTAATTGGTGCCTTGCTCAAAGACATTTCCACCAGAACCTGGATCTTACTGGTTAACAGTAAGATCCAGGCCACCATGCTGCAACTTTCTCACAAGCAACACACACAACAAAGCATTATTCCCAGGCTACTGTATGTTTTGTACCTGCAGATGTTCCAGCCCACCCCTGCGCATTTCCTGTATCTTGTTGTATGAGATGTACAGCTCCTGTGTGTCCTCTGGGAGGTCAGGGATCCAGTCCAAGTGTTTATCCGTACACATGATGACCGTCAGATTGTGGAGACACATGCATGGTAGAGGGCAGAGGTCAGACGCCGACGCCCACAGGATCAGCGAGGCCACGGTTAAGGCCCCCAGCATGGTCGATTCCGGCCGAGTGCACTGAGTGTAGAAATAGAAAACGGGACATTTGAGCCGTTTCATTACAATATGCATTTGATTGGCAAGGAAGTAATCCTCCTTGGTTTTGTGTTTTTGTAAAGTGGAAAGCATTATTCTACTTAATTTTTCCAGTGGAATTTGGTTAATGAGTCCATAGATTTAAGCCAAGATGTGTGTGAGGCAGCACTGGGTCCACTGAAATGAGGTAGTTTATTTTTAATAGTGTTGTCGTCTTAGAAGCTGCAACTCTTGCAAATGAGGAACTGGCACGCACCTGCTGGAATAACTAACCTACACCATCTGAGTCTGGTAGGATTCACTTTGGAAAATATTAAACTCTAAATTGTTTTTTTGTTTTGTTTTGTTTTTATCTGTAGGCATGTATGCGAGTGTGAGGGAGTGTCTGTTTAGTGTTGGCAAAAACATTTTTAACCAAATCACAAAGTTTTCAGGGTAGTTGTCTCCATCTTTCCTGGCAGAATAACGCCCGCCCACTTGCTTCCTACATGAGATCAACTATTTTCTGGTTAAAGCTGAGAATTAATTTCTCCTTTCGGGAAACAATCTATATTTGGTGGATAACGGTTCCAAATTTAGTGCGCGAGCCAGAATGCATCCAGCTCTTTGTTGGTGGAAAAGGTATATGAGTGATAGGGGTATGCTCATCCATCTGTGTGTGTCGTCTTATATTGATTTAAGAAGCGGAGTGAAATTCAGGTGAAAAACAGGACAACCCCAAACCAGCTCCAAACCCAAACTTTATATATCCATTTAAAAAACAAAAACTTTACATTTTGTTCATTCAATTCTGTTAAATGTTCAGTGGCCTACAAAATATAAAGGTTCTAGACTAAGTGTATACAGTGGTGGAAAAAAGTTTTCGGACACCCTTAAAATTTTACACAATCTCACAATCTCAAATATTATCATGAAATATTTGTGGAAAAATCTTTTTTGTGTTTCAAAAGGTGTGGCTGCATTAGACAGATACAAACAAATACAAATTATATTTTTTTGTTTATTGTTTACAAGAAAAACTAACAAAACTAAATTCTTGACAGTTTAATCTTTATCTTCAGGCGTGTTTCCTGCGTTAGTTTCCTTGTTTTAGCCATTTTTGTGTCTGAAGAACTTTCAAATGTGCTGGCTTTATATAGACACGAAGCTTGGCAACAAAAACTGTGTCTTTTAAT
>OMLB01015191.1:20731-31911 GCA_900302555.1 Myripristis jacobus
CCGTGAATCATCGGCCCCCCTCTCCCAGCCACGGCGCCTCTGCCTTGTTTTGTTGTGAGCCGATTTGCATCAGGGTGAATTGGAATAGCCAAGAGTATCAGGAGTCAGCAGGGCTCTAATAAATTGAGAGGCTCTGAGCTATAATCCTCCTCTCTTCCCCCTCCTGTGCTGACAGAGTGGTCCAGAGAGGACACAGGAACAGATTAAAGAGGCTCACAACTTGCTACACACTGCAGTATGTGTAACCAGAGGTGAAAGGATCCTCTTAACATCCTCCCAGCGGCACACATTGATCTACTGCACTGTGGGTAGGAGTCAGCAACATCATCAGGGTTCACTCCTGTAGATTCTCGGGGGGAAACACTTTGTAGTCTTCTTCCAATACTGTAAACCTTTCTTTTGTTTTTTATTTGTGTTGCAGTGGACCTTTGCACTCAGTGTCTTCCGAGGAGGGAGTCTTTTTATTGAACATATAACCTACTTCTACAGTGTTATCATAGAGTGGTTATTTTATATATATGATGCTATATTTTTTTTTTTATTAAAAACATTACATAAAACATTTCTTTTAGCATCAGCTGTTGGGGATCGTGAAAAAAATACTAACTTTTCCCTGTCACATTTACACCCTTTATATTGGTCATGCATTCTTAACTTGTAATTCTGATATTTCTGACAGCACATTGAAGGCAGCATAATGGTTATTTGTTAAGTTGGATCGGACGCCAATTTAGAGCAATCAGTCTGTCAGGGTTACCTCTGTGTATGAAAGATAGAATGTATCAATTCAAATTCACAAAATAAAGCTGGCGTTTGAAGAAAGATGGACTCGTGAGACGCAATGAACACAGAAACACACACACGTATACACACACCTGTATCGAGCCGCTCTGGAGCAGAAGTACTGAACAGCATGAGACTTTTTATTTTTTTTGTGTTTGTGTTGCTGGAGTCTTTGCCAGCCCACAGGTTGACCGGTCCACCGGGAAAAACTCCAACTACTCCAGATGGCTTGTCCGCCTCGGCTTGTTGATGTGCAGCTGCTCTGCCTCGTAGTGCTTATGATGTTAAAGTGCACTTACCCTTTACCTCACTGTTGCACTATTCAGTGTGATTTTTAACAAGCATAATACCTGGCTTTATTCCCCTCAGATTGTTTCACACAGCAAAGGGAAGATGATCCTCACTTGTACATCTCACAAAACAAATAGTGTAATTACTAAATATTATACATATTTATTTTGGGAAAATGACTGAAGAAACACTGACTTCAGTATGGTCAGACCGGCTCTGAGCAATGTAGTCTGAACTTTTTTGTGGCACCAAATAACTACACCAAGACATCTAACATTGTATATCCTCCTCCTTGAGTGTGTCACGGCCTTGGCACATCAGTCAAACAAATCCAAACAAATACCGTGCCATGTTTTGGGAATTGTTTGGAGAGGTTTTATCAGAAATCAGAAATTGATTGATCCCTGAGGTAAAATTCGGTCCGTTGCAGTTGCGCAGTTCTCAAGAGAAGAATTAAATTATAAGAAACAGAAAGAAATAAAAATAAAAAAATATATAAAAATACAAACCCTACACTTTTTTTTTAAGTGTGCATTATGTATAAAGTTGTATCAAAAGTATGTGCATTTTGTGCATTAAGTATTAATATGTGCATTAATCCTACAAAATATTCCAACAATAATACCTATATAATACCTATATATATGTATACCTATATAAACCATATATACACAAGGATATTGCACTGTTGAATTGTTGTCATGTCCTACGGGTATGAATTATTGCACATTTAAATGGTTAAGTAATCAGTTTAAGTGTGCAGTTATGCAGTTAACTCTGGCTATCTGACCCTCCATGGGAGGCGGTAAAAAGTCTGATGGCTACAGGAAGGAATGACTTCCTGTGGTGCTCTGTGGTGCATCTCCGTTGAATCAGTCTTGCACTGAATGCACTCCTTTGCTTGACCAGTGTGTCATGGAGTGGGTGGGAGACATTGCCCAAGATGCCACAGAGTTTGGACAGCATCCTCCTCTCTGACACCACCTCCGGAGAGTCCATCTCCACTCCCACAACGTCACCAGCCTTGTGGATCAGTTTGTTGTGCCTGTTGGCGTCCGCTGCCCTCAGTCTGCTGCCGCAGCACACGACAGCAAACAGTAGAGCGTTGGCCACCACAGACTCATAAAACATCCTCAGCATTGTCCGGCAGATGTTGAGGAACCTCAGCCTCCTAAGACAGAAGAGACAGCTCTGGCCCGTCTTGTAGAGGGCTTCAGTGTTCTTAGCCCAGTCCTATTTAATTATTTATTATTTAATTATTTATCTTTGTACACTCGCAGGTACTTGTAGTCCTCCATGATGTCCACACTGACCCCTGGATGGAAACAGGGGTCACCGGTAACTTGCCCCTCCTCAGATCCACATCCAGCTCTTTAGTCTTTATCAGATTTTCAGTCCTTGTTTATCTGTGTTTGACAAATTCTGGGCTGTCTGCCATGATTTCAAACAGAAAGTTTCCCCCACAGTACAGTATGCATGTGTATGTATAGACACTGAGCTCACACTTGCCTGGTAATTATTAGCTAGATCACTGGATCAGCTCTATTTTTGTTGTATTTGTTAAGGTTTTTTTAGCAAAGTAATTTAGCTATGTATTAACCCTCTGGCGCATAGTGGTCACTACAGTGGACAGCTAAAGAGACAGTTTAAAAGTCATTTTCTCCTAAATGCAGTGGTTTCTGTGGTGGAATTGCATATCAGCTGTTAGAGTGCTCTCTGCTGCTCCCCTACATTGAGGTTTATGCAGAGACTGTCAGTTCTTGTTGCTGAAAACATATTAATACTAGTAGAATGACATGGTAATATCAGTCCTGCATCCTGAAGTATGGAGACTCACAGAAATATTCATGCCCTAAGAAGTGTAAAAACACATAAGAAAAAAATCTGGACTCATAATTCATGCATCAGAGGGTTAATATATTGATAAAGAGTTATGTTGTCATGATGCTTAAATGCTAGTGTGCTTCTTGATAGAAACATGTGAACTGATTAGCCTAATTGGTGCTCACCTGTAGCGAAAAGTGACCATCAAAAGCTCCGCTGGTGAAATGCAGTCTCTATTACGGCTGGGCAATGTATCGTGACATGAACTAGATATCATCTGAGATTTTGCAGTGTGGTGATGTGGCATAAATGTTGTCTTTTCTCACTGTTGTGTCCAGATTTGTTTGATTTGTTTGTGCCACAGGGAGTTAATTTTCAACAATACTCTAAAACACTGCCAACATCGCAGTGTTCTCTTTTGCTGTACAATGTTTGGTTGGTGTGCCATAGGCTAGAAGTGAGGGATGTTGTCTGAACAACCCCAATAAATTACCCCAAAATGTGAAATTTTCTGGATATAAAGAGATGGCTGTCTGAATGCCAGCAATTACTCATGCTTGGAAAGCCTAGTACAAGAAAATGAGCGGAGGTCAAACTTGGAGTCAAGATGAGGTAAAATGCCTCTTCAGTAAATGGGCTGAGGAACACATTTCCCAACTCCTTGAAAGAGCAAATGTGCAGCATGAAATAACTGGACTGGAATTAGATTTGTTTTGACAGGTGAGTCCATGTGACTAGTGTGCAAGCACTAGTTCGCTTGAAATTGCTAGTGTCAACCTAAATTCATGAAACACAAAAGTACTCTCTTGATCTCAGAACAAAGTAAAATCCTCACCAGCATGGCAGAACAAGAAGTGGGAGTTTTTATTTATTTATTTATGTATTTAATATCATTTATTGTTGTGTGTTTGTAGCTTTTGGCTCTTCAGAGTTAAGGTTAAACAGCCCACATGAGTGAAAAAGGAACCTTTTCTCAATTTTTGCTGTGAGCTGAAAGCCTATTCTCAGTATGTGCATGCATGGTTAAGTGGGATGGTGCGTTGTGGATGGTTGTAATAAGGTAACATTTCCTTTACTGAAGAAAAGAAGCTTTTTTTTAAACATGAGAAAGTGATAAGCCCTCATTACTAATGTTAAGCTATCAGTCCTCTCATCAGTAAATGACTGTCCCCTCCTGTACACCAAAAGGATTAGTGAAAGATACTGTCAGCTGGATTTGAGAGCTGGCTCTCTTTTATGCTTTGACAAGTTAGCTCAAGCAGCTGCTGTGGTTACTGTAGTTTGTATTTTGTTAGTAGATTCTGAGTCTTTAGATCGTCAATAATTCATCAGTACTGATCACAGTGTATGTTTGCATATTTTGCAAATTATATTCAAGTTCAGATCAAGTTATGGGTAATTGCAGTTGCATATTGTCATATGCAATATTATCACTGTCAGCTGACCTTTTTACTGTGGAAGTATATCCTTCTAATGTGGAAAAGTTTCACACACCCCTTTATTAAAACGGTTGTATTCAGTTAGTCGTGTTTGGCTACATTTACTCATTTGCACAGCCAGTGCTACTCCTGCCAATACTGTGAGTCAAGCAGTAGTCTGTTTACAACGTTTGTGTGACTGTATAAACTGACAAGTCCCTTAACGAGTCTCTACATAAAGTTTTTCCTCATCCATTCCTCTTCCGTCTTTGCATCAGCATCAACAACATATGCGATGCAGGAGAGTGGGAGCGACTTGGAGGAAGTACTGATTCCCAGGTGGGAGAGGTGGAAAGCTGTTTGACTGTTTTGTTGAAATTCTGTCCATACTACAAAGCTACCAACATAAGCTTTAATAAACTCATTTACATTTGAGATATGTTTGTTATAATCCTGGCTGTAACCATAAGCCTTTCTCTAAAGCAATCAAAAATGCTGTGTGTCAGACTATATTTTGGAAACCTGTTGGGGACAAGGTGATGATATAGATTGAGTTGCTGCACTCTGGCGACCTGGCTTTACTGGATGAGGATGATGAGGTGAGGGTGAAGACTGGTGAGGATCTGCACTTTAACCTACTGATTTACTGCCAGTCAGTTTGGTGTGCACAAGAGAGGCTGGTGCTGAGTGTGGATGGTTAAATCTAAGTATCCACGTTGATGGACAATGCATAAATGTGCACACATCACTCAAATTAGAAGTTGCATGTGGAACATACGTACCCTGTCTGTCCTAGCAGCTTCAGGTGGCTAGGTAATTTAACCAGATGTAAGGGAAGGCGCTCATACATCTTACAGGCAGTGTATGATTGACAGACATAGTTAGATCACACCTTACTCTATCCCTGTATATTACAGTCTTCCTTACTGGCATTATTGCCTTAATCACATTAAAAATGATTTTGCTATACCAGTAACTGTATTGTACCCACTGATTCAACAATTTGCATCACAACGAAACAGGCAAGCCCACCATACATAACATTTATGTGACACTCCCATCTAGTGCACTGCCGACCTATTTTGGCACAGCCAATGACATAGTGAGCCAGGAAATTACTAAACGGGCACAGGGGGTGGGGGGGTACGTTTGCACCCACTTTGCTGGCGAAAAGTCACTGTGCCTGATGTGTGCTGTCACGAAAATAGGGCCCAAGGTGTTGAGAGGTGATATTAACCGTTAACATCTGAGCGCCTCTGTCTCCCAACGTGTCAGTCTACAATCTATTTGTCCATAGAGGGTTTTAAAATGTTACATTCTTTCATCCTTGCATGTCTACAGACTAAAGATTATTCCTCAGTATTTCAATGCCATCAGGCCTCATTTTCTGTTGGGACAGAAGTTAACATTCAGGCCATTTGTGTTGAAGGAAATGGGATCTGTCACTGCATGAATTTGGGCTAGTAGGAGGTGGGCGGCAGCTGGGTTTGCCTAAGGGCTGCTTGACATTGATGTGAGCTGAATTGATGCCAGTTGTCCTCTACAGGGAATTATAGTCTCCCCCAGAATTTTTACCATCTCATCATGTTTGGCAAGTTCTATAATGTAAACAGGGCTTTGTTCATTGGAAAGAAAGTGTCAGGGGAAGATGAAGTGTCTCAGAAGCAGCCCATGTGCATTGTAATCATTTACATCACACATCACCTCTCACCACAGAACAAACCCCGCTGTCTGCTCATCATAAAAGCCTCATAGCATTACTTTTTCATTTTGCTGTCCTCACCCAGAACTAGCCAGGAGATGGAAATGAGAATGGAGACAGGATTTAGCATAATAGCCTATCGTGTAGAGAGAAGTAATCATTTCATTTCATCTACGAAATCAAGGTTAACATCTGTTGTCTTTTTATAAACTGCTTTTTAGTAAGCCCCCATGCTCCCAAACACTTGATGTCCAGGCTGTGTTTCACATGTTTCATAATCTAAAAAGACAAACCCAACATACCTGAAAACTGAACAAGGTGATATTAAGGCCAGTGCAATTGATCACATTTGGTAATTTTAAGTATTTGGCCAGCTGAAACAACATGAAGATGAAAGGTTAATCATTCCCTGAGGCAAACTTACCGAAAAAAGTCCTTAAAAAAATCATCAGTAGCCCGTTATTCATTTAATTATTCATGTCTAGCGTTAGTCACCCTAGACATGAGATGAGCCAGTCAAATTGTGATCTACTCATTTGAAGGTAGCTTTTCCTGAGAGCTGCACATAAAGCCAGCTCTGCTCTCCAAATGACTCTTTAAGTGTGGCCATAACCCAATTTTTATGCAGTGAGGAAGTTTTCATTTTGATTTGGCATTTTCTTCAGCCCTCCTTATACAGCAGCCACTTGCTTAATGCATTAGGTTTTTCACAGCCCTGTTGTTCATTCTTTGTTCTGGCTTTGATAGCCTGTCAGGACTTTATTGCTCTGCCTGTCTAGTTTCTGCCGCCTTGCTGACCGTGATTCACCTTAATGGTCCTGGAAATCTATTGAGGGATTTGTTCCACACAACAGGAAGTGAATAGTTATTGATGCACATGAGTGGCAAAGCAGCAGGCATTGAATCCTTTTTAAATATAGAGAGTGTTCAAGAGATGGGCTGAGACCCCTTGATGGGCAGGTACTCAAACCAAAGATGATGGATAGGATACAGAACTTTTCTAATTTTATTTAATATTGATTTCATGACAACTGCAGTTTGATTAAAACAGTAAAAATAACAGAAATTGCAATCACAGCTTCATCATTTAATTAACTCTTAATTATCTCTGTGATGTTGTCATCTTCCTCTTATGTATTGTAGTGTTGCAGGGTAGCTAGGCAGATGAGGAAGAACGACCAGGGGGCGATGTCATTGTTGATAGCCAAAATCTATTCCCTTGCCGCAGCACAGCTACCCCAAGGTTGAGGTGTTCCCGGCAAAACAACAAAACAGGCTGGCCAACCCTCTGGTTCTCTGAGTTTGTATTGAACTTGTTCTTGATAACTTATTCTGTCCTGCATCTCTCTCACCCTGTCTCAGCAGTCTCGCAAACTGTATCAACACCCCCTTTTGTTCCTCCTTGAAACTGCTTTCCAACCAACTACCCACTACGCTGAACACCTCCCTCAATAAAAACACTGTAAAGTAACACAAATAAATAGTAACCTTTACCCAACGTTGTAATATGTTTTCACTACTGGCAGCGTATAATATTGCTTATTTATGCTTTAGGCAAAAATAAATGATATGAAAATAAAGGAAAATGTGGGTTGCCATTTGATACTAACTACATGCACGTTATACATACGTGTGTGTGTGTGTGTGTGTGTGTATGTGTGTGTGTAAAACATCAGGGCAATTAGCTCAAGAACCAGCTGGACCCTTTCTGCACTGCAGAGGTCATTTTATCATTTTATTATCTTTATTTAATATAGTTCTATAATGCTGGATAGTAGTGCAGGGATATTGAAAGCACTATACAATGGATTGTTAGTAATATGGCGCTGGAGGAGATATTCCTAGTGCGCCTGGGAGACCTGAAATTGCTGACTCTTGAAAACCAATTCTCAGCCTGTTAGCCCTGTCCTTTAAGAGCCTTTAACTCCAATCTGCAGGGAGACAATTGGAATGCATTGATTATCCAGATAATGGGAAATCAGTGGAAAGAGGGAGACGAGACGAGATGCAGTGTGCAGAGGAGGAGGAGGAGGAGGAGGAGGAGGATAAGATAGACAGTGTGATAGATCAGACAAGCGTGTTGTTGAGAGACGGGCAGATTTAAAAAGTGGATGGTGTGCTGTTAATGCCGGTGATAAGTGTTAAATATTCTCTTCTTTGATGGCCTGAGAATTTCCACAGATTGCCTCTTCTTGATGGAGAGTGATTGATGGTTCCTATTAAAGTCAGAGAGACAATTAAAAAGGAGAGGAGAGCGTGCATGTATCTATATACACCCAGTGGGCCCTTCATTAGGTCCACCTGCGCAATCTAATGCAATCCAATACAAGTGTTCTGCCATAAAGTTTACTTTTCTGCTGCCTGTAATGCTCAGGCTTTCTTTTTGTCACAGTAATAGAGGTGTTCATTCAATTCCATGTTTGGCATTCAGCTCATAGTTTGTGGTGCTGTTGTGGACTGCATTTTACTGAGAGGTGTTTCTAATATTCTGTCCCCTTCATGTGTATAAATAGGAAGGACGAAAAATTAGAAACACCTCTCAATGTAATGTCATCCAGTACAAGACCTCTGCAAACTACAACCTCAGTAAGGAACATAGAATTAAATTGACACAATGTCAAGAAAAACCGCTTATAAACTTTCTTAAAAGGTATATACACACACCCACATACACACACACACACACACACACACACATACACACACACACGCACCCAGAGAGGGTAGAAAGGGAGCTGCTGTGATATTTCTTTTTTCTTTTATCTTTTATGCATGCAGTTTCATGCATTTTATGGTTCAATCTACTATTGACCAGGGATCTTTTTGCTTTGTAGATGTTTTGCAAAAGTTCTGGCAAAACCCAGCGCCTCCACGACACTCCTCATGCACACATCCCATTCAGACATCATAAAAGGGAATGTGCCTCTCTATATATTTTTAATGCATATTTTGTTATGAAACGTGATATTTGCTAAACCATCAAAAGGCTCCTCCTCCTGTCCCAGTATTGGCTCCATTCCTCACAGAAAGGCAGTTTTTTTTTTTATCAGAAGTCTGACACCCTGCTAAGTCATACTCCTACTAAACAGATTACCTGGACTCCCGCATCTCTGCTTTTAAGGGACACGGCTTTCCAAGTTATTTTTTGTTCATTTTCTCATCCTTTTTTTTTTTTCAGCCAAGTCAGCTCTGCCAAATGACACACTCAGTGAACACAGGAGGGTGAAAGGCACTGTTACCTTGGGAACAACGCAGCCTAATAATCTGGTCATTAAAAACAGACTCTCTGTGTTCAGGATGGGGATTTGAAAGCAGCGAGGAGGTTTTAGAAGGTATTGTCAAACTGGCGCACGGTGTTACTGTAGTTGCATGGAGCTGAGGCACGCTCACACAGCTACCCTCACTTTTAAGCAGGCGTGTAACCATTAATTAACATTAGAAGGGCCATGCAACTGTGCCAAGCATTCTGGTAATTAATTTTGATCAAATCAGATCATAAAGGGGCTCCCTTCTAGTTCATTCCAGTATATTTGAATCATAACACAATTTTAAGTTAACCAGATTGCATAACCACTTCCCTTATGCTTATTTTGAAATTGCAGCTTAGTTACATCATTTTATTAGAATGTTTTGGAGAACTGAAGCCTTTAATTTATTACTTCTTTCCCTCTCTCTGTCTTTACCTTCTCACCTCTGGTTTCTTTATAGGTGAGGAGGAGCTTCCATCCTGATATAAATCAAATCACAACATAGTGTATATCTTGTTCTGTCATTTCATTACATGTTGTGTTGTTTTGTTGTGAGTGTGATTTATATTTATTGACTACCATGTGAATTGTATGGCGCTGCTTTGGTGGCATCCCTTGCTAATTAATTTCTTGTGTGGCCATGAGATATCACTGAATGGCCCGATTTATTGACTTGTGGGTTTGAAATGATTAAAATGTGGGCACTATTGCCAGATTGGGCATTTTCTTGCCCAGTGTGATTAATTGGATTGTGCTGAGAAAAATGATTTATTTGGCATTTTGATAACATGGATATTGTAGCAGAATGTTTTATGTTGCCTGTTATCTACATTCTTGCACACAAGAGTGAACACTTAAAGTTTGACGTGTACGTTTTTATTTTAGAGGTAGCATGTTGGTCTCTTGTTTTGCAAAGAGGTGTCAGTAACCCGCTCGGTCCACCAGCACGCTACAACCATGTGGGTGGAAATAGGTTGAGCTTTCAAAAGCTACATTCATGATCGGTGTCCTCTGAGTCAATTTATTCACTTGAAAATTATTCAATTTCAGTGACAATTTAATGCCCTTGAGTATTGCAGGGGACATGTGCCCCCAGAGCAGTTTGAATTTAAAATATCCAAAACGAGTGGTGTGGACCTTTTGGCTGTTGCACATTGTAGAAGTTTAACTCTCTTTCTCTCTGTGCCTCTCCTCCCATTGGGTGACCGGTGGATCTCTTCCATGCCTTTGCGTCTGCTGGGTCACCTTCCTTGTTGCCTTCCCCCATACTGCTGCGTCTCCTCTGGGCTCCACCACCTCCCCTCTGGCTCTGCTGGCTGGCTGGTTTAGGTAAGTGCTCTGTTTTAAAGTATTACTCACAGTCTGCCTCCCCTGGCTGTATAGCCATGTGGGACGCTCTCCCAGCAGAGCCTACTTCCAGGTGGAGGTAGGGCAGAGATTTAAACCCTGTGATAGAACATCGGGATTGGACCGGAGTGAACTGGACTGTTAGCCTAGAGCAATCCAAGACCTCAGTACTCATTCAGGGAAACAGGCTGTTGCAGACACACTGCACAGCCCCAAGGGGAAGCCTCTCTCTCTCTCTCTCTCTCTCTCTCTCTCTCTCTCTCTCTCTCTCTGTCGGAGGTTTAATGGTGTGTGATGCGAGCGGGCGGTGTTTATAATGTATTGTTGTTGCTCTTATAGACTGCACTGGAGCTGGAAGTCCTGTGTTGTTGAGATTCAGCTGATTTCTTGTTGTGATCTTGTCTTTGGGTGCTCATGGACTGTAAATCCTGCAGAAATGCAGGTGGAGGTATATCTAAGATAATTAATTGACAGTGATTGTGTATGCGCTATTGTCCGCCAATTTCAATAACTACATTATTGACAGCGGCAACTTGATTGACTTTTCAGTGGTTTTAATATTGAGTT
>OMLB01015192.1:0-21411 GCA_900302555.1 Myripristis jacobus
TGGGGCCTCCAGGGGGCATAGGTGGAGCAGCAGGAATGGAGGCTAAAATGCATAAGAGAGAGACAATCACTATAACTGGTCACCACAGTTTCATGGAATCACAAACATGATGATAAAGATAGACACTCGTAACACAAGATCCCATTATGATGATCAGCAGACGATCTTGTAATCTGAAGTCTGCAAAGGTTTGTGATTTCAGATATAAATGGTTTTAAACGATGCAATACTGGTGCTGAACATTTGCAGGAAACCAACCTACTGACATATTAAGAACAAACAACACTCAGGGAAATATAAAGAGCTACTTTGACTTTTGATCTATATGAAGCAGTGAACTGTAGTGTAGTTAGTGCAGTTATGTTGACCAGTCCAGGTGTTTCCTGACCTGCAGCAGCTTGTCTCTCTCTTTCTTGCCGTTCCCGTTCCTGTCTTTCTCTCTCCTGCTGTTCCAGCCTCTGTTGCTCCAATCTACACACACACACACACGCACACACACACACACACGAGAATTAAAACAAACCAGTGACAAATAATGTAGACAAAAGGATAAAGCAATTCAGTTGTTATTAAAATTGAAAACCAAAACTACAACTGAAAGTTAGAAAGGAAAGTTGCACGATGGATATTGGCAGCTTTTGGCCATCCCTAGTACATCTGTGACTTCATATTTACTTCATATATAACCCCCGATTATTGGTTTATTCAACAACAAACAACCATTGCATAACAAGAATTCTGTCTAATTATGGCAGCAGTCACTGGTGTGGAGTGCTACAATCAAGATGTGTATTTAGTACTACCGTGTGTATGTGTGTGTGTGTGTATGTTTTTGTTGGAGGGGGGGCACATTTTGATTAGCCAACCACTGGAATTAGAAGTCCACAGCTGGTCACGATGGCCTAATTCAATCCATGGCGCTTCATTGCTGTTGCACCCCTCTATCCCGACCCACCCCCCTCCCCCAGCACATCTGTCACTCACAAGGGCTTTATACACACAGAGTGACACACATACAACGTACACCTACACACACTCAAAAATGCACACACAAATATAGATCCACATGCATGCATGCGTACTCACTCACAATCAGCCCAAGTCACATAACCTAGTGTGATTTAAAGCACAGTTGGTCGACTTAGGCAGCGTGCCCGGGGAAGGGGGGGAGGGGAGATCACCGTCCCACCGTCTTCTTTCAGCGTCCACATTCATTACATGTGAATACTGAAGATCTTGCATTCCCTTATCTATGCTCAGTGGACCCAAAAGCATTAAAGCAAAGAATATCCACCAGCCCCTGCATACATTTTGAATTTCTCTCAGTGTGAATGTTTTAATGGTAGGGCTTTACTTCCTAAGCCTCAGCATGCACAGAACCACTGGTGCAGCGAGCAATCTGACAGACAGTTTCTCTGGCCAATGACAAAGCCTCCCTGACTTGTAACATAGTACCATTAAGGCTAAATGAGATTAAAAGGTTAATGCCTTGCCAATGTGGGCATCTGTGGTGTCAACAGAACGAGTCTCATTGGAGCAACAGATTGATGGATGGAGACAAGGCACAGTGGGGCTCATGTGACAAGAGTTGCCCTTCCTTGTCTTTTTAACCTTTAACCTAAAGGGGCTGACTGAGGCTTTAGCAGTGTGAGGCTAATACCGTCAAATCCTCTACATATGCGTGTGTGCAAAACTGTGCCAACAGGACTACCAGAAAACCAAGACAGCTTGACTGACTGTTGAATGTTATGCAACTAAACCGAGTGGGCACTTCACTTGAACTGACAAAGAAATATATTTGAGACATTTATATCACATGGCCTTGTAGTGCACCCAACTAGGATAAAATAATAATCCAACTGGCCTGCAAAGGACATCTATTTTTTGTTTAAACCAGCACTAACACAACTATCCTTTCTGCTGAACACAGGCCTGTGTAAAAAGCTGGCTTGGATATTAAAGTAAAGGGAGGGGGGCACTGCACTCCCCAGGAAGTCTGTGGTTGTGGTACCTCCGTTGTTGTTCAAGCTCCTCCGGAGATGGTCCATTTGACACTGGGCGGGGGAGGGTTGCATAGCCTGCCAAAACAATACAGAAAACATGCTTAGAGTGACTCAGAGGGAGATGTGATAGAACATGCTCTTTGCTATGACCTAAGGAGTGGTTGGTTGACCCTGTCGGGAATAGTCACGTAAATTGCTCAAGTCATGTTAAAACCATCAACAGCAGTTTTGTTGACTGCCCAAGGAGAGATTTGTCGTTTCGTTAGCCGACGAGTTAGCAGGGGAGATGTTTGTTCATGCAAGGTCTACAACTCCTGGTCTTCCTGATGAAGGACAGTCTTGCTAACCACTATGCCAGCCTGCTAGACAAGTATATGTTACATTTTTATATGCATAAGGTGATTTATGTTGTTTCCACTGGACAAACAGACTGTACTTATTGTTTATGGTTCAGTGTGGTTTCCCGTAGAGTAAAAGCATGCTGATACCAGTCCACTTAAAAAAAAACGGTGCTGGTAGGAGTGCTGTCATAATATAAGTGACACATAAGCAATCCACAGGGTTTATGTGAAGTTACAACTGACATTTTTAATATAGCCAACTGGCATAAACAAACTGAATGAAAGTGGAAAGTCAGAGAAAATTGACAAAGAGGCAAATCAAACTAACAACAGACAGTGCAACAGTGGGCTGTGGGCAGCAGAAAATATATGTATGTACCAATGAGAAAGTGCTGAACACTTAATTCCACAGTACAAAATGGAAAACTGTGTAACGGCACTTATGTGGGAATATTGACAGGTCTGTTTGGAAGTGTATCAGCTGGAGAATGCCATGAGACTGACAAGAAAGAGGGTACGCCACTATTTACATTAACTTGGGTGAACTGCTGTTGCCATGGCTAGCTACAATTGTGTTCTGAACAGGGTCCTATTTAATCAAAAATGCAATGGAAAACCAGAGTGTACCAGTCCTGTAAGATGGTATTAGTAGCAGTGGTGTTAGTGCTGCTTCAGTGAATCCTGAATACTTTGCCACTGAAACATGACAGACGATACAAAAGACAAAGCCAAGTGCAGTCAGAATACTTCTCATGCAGACAAAACACAATTCATGGGACACAAGCAGAACAATACAGTAAAAAATTCAATGTTGATGTTATCGCGAATCTACAAGGATAGGGAAATAATGTATTGCATTACCTGCATCTGCCATGGAGCTGAGCACCTCCAAGGCGTGCGTCATGCCATTGGCAAAAAGAGCAGCATCTTCCTTGCTACCAAAGTTGAGCCCCCACACCTGCCGTGCATCCCGCCACTGGTGGAAGTTGGGCGTGGCCTGGTTATACTTCAGACCCCTCACAATTGGACAGTTTATCACCACCTAAGGCAGGAGAGGAACAGAGGAACAATGAAAGGAGACAAACTGATATTAATAGAGAGCAAAATGGTTGTTTTTTCTATAACTCGATATCGTTTTCTATATCTTGAGAATCTTGGCAAGCTTAAAATAACAAAAAAACAGTAGCTCTGGATAGAGGTTTCAACTAAATGCCCAAAGCAGAAAGTTAGTACTATATAAAAAGGGTAGTTTCTGAAGAGTAATGAATGGGAGCTGCATATTAGGAAAAATAATTTTAAACAACCTACAAAGCCACATCTCAACTTATGTATAAAAGTGTAATTGTCAGATAATTTTAGCTAGATTATTTGGCGTTATATTCCACCCAGCAGGTGGCGTGATGCCTGAAGGCCAGCATGGGGAAAAAAAAAAAAAGCTCTGGGTTTGAGCGTGGCCTGAATGTGCTGACGCGCCATTTCTGTGTTTGTTTAACAGCCTCTGAATTCCACAGAGCAGAGGAGAGCCTGTCAGGGTGAATATCAGAGGGGGCAACACGCGCCAAAAACAGAGAGGGTAGCAAGTTCAGCCGCCATCACAGACAGTGGTATTCCTAACCTTTACACAGTCCTGTCAAAAAGCCAGATAGACAATAGGGATGGCCCGGGGATGTGATCAGAAACACACACACACACACACACAAAAAAAAAAAAACAGGAAAAAGGCAGGAACATTGATCTCTTATTGTAAGTGAAAGGGGGTAGCAAGCTCAAGAGACCTAAGGAAAAGGAAAACATGAAAAATGAATGAAGATAAATGCTGTGGTTGTATCTGCCATTTCAGTTTTTATCATTCCTCCCTGCCTGGATGTATACACACTGAAATTGAGAAGACAAGTGTAACCACAGCACAAGTCACACTATAGGCAGACAGGCAAAGGGTGAGGACAGAGGGGAAATACAGCCACCTGTATTCTCCCTCATCAGTTCCTCAATGCCCTATGACCTCCTCCACCCCCCATCACCCTGAGCCCAGTTGCATGTCTCAGTTGGGCTCAGTCAGCATGGCAAGAAAAAAAAAAAAAAGGAACACAGCAAAAAAAGAGAGTCCTTCTTGGGTATCACCACAGATTAGAGAGACAGACCGACAGAGAGAGAGAGAGAGACCAGGGTGAAGGGCTTCTTCCTAAATTGTCAGAGGAAACGGTTGAGCAGGCCAACTATCTCTCAGGAAACATCATCCACTTTAAGATCTGTCTCTGGGGAACTTTCAAGTGATCTGAATGTTTAAAGAAGGAGTGAGACGCTGAGGCAGCACGGAGAGCAGGGGCCATGGTGAGGCATGCAGTCACCTAAACTAAATTTATCCTGCTTTTTAAAATGTAAAATAGCATCTACCCATAAATAGCACCTTTATCAGCTGATATAATTAAGTAAAAATGTATCAGGAAATTCCCCTCCTACTCTATGTAGGTTAGAGCACAGATTTCAGATACATAACAGCAGCCGTGGAGCTGGTACGGACTCTGTGTTTTGCTCAAGGACACTTTGGTAGCACAAATATTTTCCCAACACAGCAACTTGGATGTGAGTTCTCAGGGTGCAGTACAGTCTCCCTACTCACTATACCACCTTGCTAACCTAAGCTAACTCTCCATTTCAATAATTTAAAAAAGTGTAGTAAATCGTTTCTGGTCTGAGTGTGTTAATGTGCGAAAGGATTCATTCATGCAAGGATACATTACTGCTGTTTTTTTTTAAACAGCATGCATCATGGTAAGTAAACCCTCACAAAAAGGAAAAAAAAAAAAAATCAAAACTCCTTGTGGCCTCATTTTGTCGGTACCTATCCTCAAACCAGATCAGCGCACATAGTGTGATTTAGATGCCCACACTCTTTTTTTTGATAGCAACCACAAACCACAAGTGAGAGAGTGATGCAGCCTGTTTCATAAAGCAGTTGTCTGCACCTTTTTCTTATAAATATTTAGCTGCTCTCCATTGCCAACGCATACCATGCAGTAGTCAAACCGACAGATATTCATCAAGGCTTTTACATTCGCTAATTTAAACATCTATGAGGGGCTCCTCCCCCTGGAAAATCATCTCCTGCTTTTACATTTAAAGAAGCAACATCAGCAGTTTGGAATACATATAAGAGGGGAGAGTAATTATAAGATGCCACTCTCAACATAGAGAGGCCTTCATATTACAATATGTGGGGGCTTTGGCTAGACTAAAGTAATGAATACTTACAACCAATGAGTCACCAAAAATCAAGAAAACAAAAGAGAAAACATTTTTTTTTTTTTTTTTATAAATAGCATGCCTGCTGCGCCAGCCCTCTCAAAAAGACAACCTCTGTTTGACCAGCCTTTAACCTCTGTGCACCATAATGCTATGAGTAGACAAAAAGGAGAACCCACTGGTGAATTCAAGTGAGACATGCAAAATTTCCTCAATCTACAGTTTACAAGATGTGGAACTTTTTCAATGCCATGTGACACCACTATCTCACGGGCACACATCAAGAAAAACTGTCACACTAACTCATAAGCCCTGAGGCACCCACAGGAAACCACTGCCGTCCACGGGACATACGAGAGAGACAGAGGAACAGACTACACACACACACACACACACACACACACACAGATATTCAAACACACAAAGTTTCTCAGATCCCTAAACCCCCGCAGAAGTGGCTCACAATACACACCTGCTGATCTGTCTGCATCTTGCGTCCCACTACCCTGAATGCGTTGGTAGAGGGGTTGTGATAGATCTGGACTCTGCTGAAGGTCTGGGGTCCCGCGCCCGCTGGCAGCCACTTCTTGTTGCCATCGTCATAGATCATCACAGTGGCCCGAGCCTGGCAGATACTCGACTCACTGTGGGGAGGAGGAGAAAGAGACAATATTTAGAGGGTTCTTATACCTTTTTAACTTGGCGATTATAGTACAAATCCATGATCAGTACTTGTCAGACTGTGTTCAGATATTACTTGGTCACGGCATCACTGATATCTGAGTGTACAAGGTTTTGCTAAGTGAAATATCTCACTTGGGAATAGTGTTAGCAAATATGGGACTTTCTCCTTTCAAAGAGTACCAATACATAACTAAGCTTGACATTATACATATAAAAAAGTGATCTCATCATGTTTTGTCATGTGTTTGTAACAGTTTTCATCGCTTCATCTATATAAGTTTGCAAGATATTAACCAAGCTCTATATTTCCTATTTATTTTGCCCTGTACAAATGGCACACACACCATCTTGTACTGGACCTTCATTTTTAGTGAATCTAACAAATTATATTATCAGTATGAGGAGGTTGAGCTTGGAGGGGACGAGGAGACAAAGAGACACCGGTGGCATTCATGATGCGAAGAGAGAAGGAGACAGAAAATGGGAATGAAAATGAAAGAAAATCAAAGACAAAATCCACTTAAGAAAAAACTAAAGGTGAGGCACGCAGTATGGACAAATTTAATATCATGATAGACAAGAAATTGTTTCAGTATCCATACATAACAATGTCTGCTGTGTGCAAAATCAAATTAAAATGAGATTAAATCAAATTAAAATGAGATTAAATCAAATTAAAAGTTTCAATGAAACTGTTTAATGATAAAACAAATAATCACATTTGTTAGACATCTGAATTTAGTAGCTGCTTTCTATCACCTAGACAGCATGAGTGCGTATCATGATAACTCAGCAGCATTATGTTATTAAGATATGATTCCACTGAAAGACTCTTACTGATAATATTGAATTACTGCCCAGCCCAAGTATAAAGTTTGAGCTGAGAGAGAGACATGAGACTTTGAACGAAAGGAGAGGGGAAAAAAAAAATTACAAACGAGATATGTGACACTTTTTAGCCTCTACTATAAACAAGTCATTGCAGAGACTGGAGCCAGTCCTTTCAGCTTCACCTGGCCTCATCTGGACTAACTCAACACACTGTCACAACATGCTGCCTCTGAACGGACCTCAGCATGTGGATATCCACCATTAAAATGGACATCTAATGAAGGCTGGGAAATGTGGTCAAACAGTCTGCTGAAGGTTTGTCACATTTCTTTCACCCGTTTAGGGCAGCAACGTTTCTGCAGTTCAGACAGCGTCAAACAAGTCAATCACAGAGAACTATATCAAATTTGATTTTTTTTTTCCTTGAATGTTTTCCTGAACTCACTTACCTGTCCTATGTGGCAAATCCAATTAATGCATTAGAAACAACCTCCCCAAACAGTTAGTGAACACAATTTTTACAAAGGAGAAAAAGGCAGTGCTGCCAAAGACCTATATTTGTATGAAACAATATACAAACAAAGCTGTGAGTATTCTTCTGCCCCCCCCAAATTAATGACTTACTGTATATTTGGGTGGTAGATACTCTGCATGCATATTCAAAATACTATTTGCTGACTGACTCACTTAGAGATTAAATCCTCCCTTGGCATGGATACCATGAAAATAACTATGCACTGATACGTTCAACACATGTGTGTGTTTGAATAAAAAGGAGACCAGAGAACAGAAGTAAACACAATACAATGGATGGAGATGAAGAGAAGAGGAAGACTAAGAGTCAAAGAGAGCACACATGCAAAAAAAACTGAGATATTCTCATACAATTTTGAATGGATGTCAAATTGCCAAAGCATTCATCTGCTTTGGAAATCCACTTGTTGAAGAAGAGAGGGAGTGAATGACCAAGAGCAGGAATTCAGTAAGAGGTGGATTTGAGGAGGAGGAGGAGAAAAGAGATTGGTTTGATCACAAACAAGATGGGAGGTGAGACAACAATGCAGGCTGACAAAGACAGGAAGCTGAGCACGGTTCCGCCACAGAGACCAGGCTCTGGAATCTTCCACCTGCTCCACATCGACATCCAAACACTCCTCCTACTCACACTTGACTGGACAAAACAGACCCATGTGCTTTGAGATTAAATACAAACACACTTACAGGAAGGCCGATATTACAAATGGAGAAAAACATTCAAATGAGTTAAAACATGCAGGTGCGCCTACACACACACACACACACACACACACGCACGCACACACGACTAGATAGCAGTCTTTCGGGCCACAGTGTGGGTTTGCATATTTGCATAAAGACTCACAAATCTTTGGCTGCAGAAAAAAATGACCTTGACATCAACAGCAGCCTGTCCAGCTGTCTTATGAAAAGTCTATGACTGCGAAATGAAAGAGCCAAAACCTGCTAAACTGGGGATGGACCGATATCTCAGCAGACTATTGGTTACAGCTGATATTAGCACTAAAAAGTAATATTAGTATTGGCCTTAAAAGTATTTTTACTGTCTATGATGTATACTTAAAGTATGTCTGTCATTAAGAAAACAATCAAAATAACAACAAAATAAATTTAATATAGTCATTTGCTTACAAAACGCCTGTACAAAAACCGGTTTTTGCACCTGCATTTGTATTCCAGTTTTAACAAAACTATGTATTGTATCAGCCATCACGGGTGGCAGAACATCAGATATTTGTATCAGCCTTAAAAAAAACCTATCATGTCATCTCTACTTGGCAACATTATCCAAAATGTCAGTCAAGTGTGGCTGTCAACTGTCCTTTTTTTGTTTGTTCACACATTTCATTTAATCACCACTGATCATATTTTGACAAAACTTGAAAATCTCACCACTGTGTTCTGGCATTCTCAAAATTACACTGTTTAGCCCAATGGGAAGCTACAATTACAGGTCAAAACAAGGTGACACTTGTTACTGATTGGCTCAGCAGAGGTCTGCATCATTTGTGAGTGACGATACGCACACACTGTAAGTTGCTTCAGATATTAAGGGCATCAGCCAGAAATCTAAAACATTAAATGTAATTACACTTTTTCCCCCACACAGATCGACCACACACAGACAAACATACAAAAGAAAAAGAAAAAAAAAATCACATGGGGAAAAAACTCATGAGAAATGGAGACAGAGGTATAAATTCAATAGTGAATTGAAGGGATACAAGGAGCAAAGCGAGATGCAGAAAGACTGAGGAAAAGAGAACAAGGTAAAAGCATATTAACCATCCCTCCTCCTCCTCTCCTCATTTCTCTTTGCTCTCCCTAATCCATTTCTTCTCCCTCTCCTTCCATCTGCCTGCCTGCGATACAATCTGCTGCTTCCTGTGACACAGCACCAAAGCCACAACCCACTTCCTGCTGCCAGCACTGCCTAATAAGGCCTGCCTGAGCCTGGACAATCAATGCAAACACACAAATACACACGCACACACACACACACACACACAAACACATATACATATATATACATACACACAGGTGCTGCATTTCCCTATGAGCAGATAACATTTAAGTCCATGTTAACTGGGAAATGTGTTGTAAGACAAAAGGTGGTGACAGCGGCAACTAAATCAAATAAAGGAGAGGAAAATGAGAACGACCGTCACAGTGATCGAAAGACGAAGTATATGGGAGACTGGCTTCCCTCTTCTCAGCAACTAGCACTCAGAAAATTTTAGGAAGAGTCACTCCTTCTGTAGCTCCTTGGAAACACAGTATTTCCAAGTGATCCACAGCATCTGTTGTGACCTGCTCGGTGTACTAGATAATGTGAATAACTGCAAAACGCTTCAGATAGTGTTGCGTAGGTTGTCAATCACTGATTGTCTAAACTTTTTCAGCATCCATCTTAAAAGGATAACACAGAAAAAGGTATATGTTGAGCCCATTTAACAGAATAACCTCACTCCCTTGTGATACTCCTGTTTTTTGTAGCAATGTGATCAATGGAGAAATTTCAAAGATGTCATACCCATATTACTCATATATTTCACCAATATTTCTGCGTATTTTTAAAAAAACACCTTATCCTAAACAACTGATGAGCAACTTTATTTCTTCCTAAACTGAGAGGCTTGAAATGAGGTGAGATGTATGGAGGACGTGACACTTTGGGAGACGTTCTGCATAAGGTGTGACAAAAATTTAAAAAACTGTAAACAAAGATCATGGTGAGAGTTTTGGGTGAAACCAGTCGAGCTAGTTAGCATTTGACAGATTTGTTTTTATTGTTTCTTATTTTGGAATCAAACATTGTTACTATGATACAGCTATGTTGAAGTGTTTTGCTTACTTCCTTGTTCCTAATACAACAGACGCACCTATGGAGCCAAGTTTCATTCACAAAATTAAGTTTATTAACACTTTGCTGGCGTAAGGTGTGGCAAACATTTTGTAGATGGATCGTGTTACTAGTTTGCTATGTCAGAAATTTGGTTTCAATATTTGTGGGACTTTAGTGAAAGTCAGCGGTAGGAAGATACGTCCCATGATAAGATTCTCTGATAATAGCATTAGATTATCAGAGAATAGATAATAGCACTGATTAATAGCATAAAATCCGCTGTGACCAGAATAATCCTTGAACTGGCAAAGCCCACCCATCAGTCACTTCAGGCAGGGTAAAACAAAAGCTTGGCACATGCTGTTTCACCCAGGGGTGGCTGGGCTCAACATGCAAAATACTGTGGTGTTCTCTGATGGGTGTATTCGCACTGAGCATGCTCTTGATGTGCGGGGCGGCGAGGACTTGTGGGAACTGGGAGGGGACACAGAGGGACTGGGAAACGGATGCATTTTTAATGGCAGGGAAAGCGGGAGCTCAGGAGCAAGACTGAGAGTGAGGAGTTGAATTATTGATTGAACGATGGACACCGAGACTCTAAAAGCGTGTGGGGCACACACACATAAAAAACACAGACTCGTACACACCCACACACACACCTGTCAACCTGCCACATGCCAACATGTGTGTCCATATGTTGACCCGGCCGTAAGGGTGTAGGTTATAGAGAAATGCAGGCGTTTGGCAGGACATCATGTTAGCACAGGAATGAAGCATGACAGGCACAGCCATAAACGGTCTATTCCTGGCCTTCCTACGGCCACAGACCGCCATTGTCCACTAGTGAGCACACTGCAGCCGGCTGCAAAGCTAAGCTAAGCTAAGTGACCAGTTGACTTAAGAGGTTTTCTGAGTAAGCACAAATAGGTCAGTGGCTGATGCTCTAAGGGAGGATTTTGAGCCTCCAACCTTTAAAATAACTCAAGCAGCGGAGTGGGAATTTTCCATCTCAATCACATGCAGCAGTGGATGCCCACACATCACAATGAAGATTATAATCTGTATCCTGGCATAACACAGACATATACAGAATAAATACACACAAAACTGAACTATGCTTTCACTTGCTGTCAACAGAGCCAGAATAGGCTCCTCGGTCAGTGAGGGGTTAACAGGAAACTACAGTGCACGGCCGGGGCACTCGCTCTCTTGGAAATGTCTGTATAAGGCTGTGCTCTCACAGCTTTCCCCAAATGCACCGGCAAGTACAGTCAGGCCCAGTGGCTCTGTCGCTCCCTCCTCCTCTCCTCCTCTGTTTACCTGGCCGTCCCACCATGCTCTTTCACCACTCCACTCGTCTGCCTCCCCCATTCTCTCTGAATCACAGCTGCCAATTCAATTTAAGAAAGTTCTTGTTGGAACATTTCAATTTGACTTTGTATAACGTAATTCCAGTAAATGTTATGATTAAGCTCTTTTAGTCAACATTTTACAACCGTTAAATAAACAGGTAACAATGTGGGACTCTCCTTTTTCCTCTGAAATGTGGAAAAAAAAGAGACCTTGACAGAATTACTTCAACTTAGCTTTTCATATTGATTCAGGACAAAGAGAGAGCAATTTATTCTGTTCATGTATTACTATTATTTTTTAAAATGTATTTTTTATGTATGTTTTGGCATTTAAGCGTTATTGAGCAGAGATCATCAGGACAGACAGGGGAGAGAGCGGGGGCGATGACATGCAGCAAAGAGCCCA
The DNA here is from genome assembly GCA_900302555.1 of Myripristis jacobus. Classification (NCBI taxonomy): domain Eukaryota; kingdom Metazoa; phylum Chordata; class Actinopteri; order Holocentriformes; family Holocentridae; genus Myripristis; species Myripristis jacobus. Next base: position 12,243 of record OMLB01015192.1, read on the forward strand.
AACCAGAATAGAGCCCGGTTCGCTGCAATAACACTTGTGGCATACACTCTACCTTTTCTATTTTTTTAAGATTATTTTTGGGGTATTTCAGCTGTATTAGACAGAACCACTGGAGAGAAACAGGAGAGACAGGGTAAAGAGAGGGGATGACATGCAGTTGTGGGAAGGTTAGCCTCAGTAGTACGTGGTGCGCGCTCCACATGTTGAACCACCAGGGAGCCACCCCCATGTATTTCTTTTAACAGACTCTGGGGTATTTATAATCGATGCACTGATGCAATGAGTGCATCATTACTCTATGGATATCACGCCATAAACTCTTACATATTTAACATGGGGTATGTACACTGAATAAAATGCTGTATATGAAATAAATGGTATCACTCGTTAGGAAGTTGCACAGGGATATGTAAACAGAGCGGAGTAAGACCATGTCGCCCTCTCTGCATCGAGCCCTCATGTCCCTCTAAATCCATCAGGCTTCCCCCTCTTCCAGGGCTTCATAATAAAACTGTATCAGTAGGCTTTTTTGGCCTCACAAGCCCAGTCAACTATCATTTTTTAATAATGTTTTTAATAATGCTTTTGTGTTACCCTTGCCTTCAGGAGGAAATGTCTGTCTCCACAGCTAACACCCAGATATAAGTGCATCAGACTGAGGCCTCTTAGAATAACTCATGCACAGACATTTTAACCAGCTACCGCAATACAGTCCAACAATAACATCAGTGCAGCTTCATGTGCTCCTAAATACGACTCATCTTCAACATATTTATCAAACTGAGTCATATATATGGGAATAATGGACCTGAGAAATGGATATGGCTATAGACTCAAATCTCAGGTGGCCTCACATCACCTTAAAAAAATGAATAAATATAAACAGGGTGATTCACTGCTCATCTTCTTGGCCTACTGTTGAAATGTCACATTAAAACCAGACAGGGAATCAAAATAAGCCACTTAATACAGCCTCTGTGTGACCAACACACCTCTTCTCTCTTTCAGGACCTGATAAAAATAGAAGTCCCATTGCAGACGATGAATCAGAATAGAGGGAAACCCGCCGCATGTAATGAACTATATACTCTTTTAAATATGTTAATCCCCACCAATGCTGTGGTAATTTCACTTGTTTCAAAAGTAAATTTCTTTATTTAGTTGATTTTACTTGTTTTATGTACATTTTACAAAGTTATTCTTATTTATTTAAGAAAAATTCCCTGGACTGGAACCCATAGGATGAAATGATCCCATCAGCAAGTTGTTCCTCTTGTTAAAAGAGAAGTTTTTTTTTGTAAGGCTACGTGCTAGATTAAATTACTCCGTGACTCATTCACAGAAGAAGCATGAATGCAACAGGGCATACTTCCCTGTCCATCACAACACCTGGGTGAATGACATGGGCCTACACCAAAATGATCACAAAGACAGTCACAACTGTACAAGAAGTGAGAGAAGGAAGTGTTAGTTACTGATGCGCAACGTGGGAGAAAACAGCATGACATTCTCATGACACTCTGAAATTGGCACTGCGCAATCAGTCAAATTAGGAAATCAGTGGCAGTTTCCAAAATGCAACAGACTCTCGTATTTTTTTTTCTTTCTTATGGTTTTCAGCAGCTTTGTGATTCTGGAGGACCACAGGACTCCTGACCTCCTGACAAGCTGTCAGTGAAAATATTTTGCTTTATTAAAAAATGTGAGAAAACTCAAAATACCACCATCCATTTCATTGTACAGCAGGAAGATGAGGGGGAAAAAAACACACAAAAATTGCCAGAACTGTGTTGCCCTATTACACACACACACACACACACACACACGACAGGGGTCATAGTTGTGGTAAAGTGCTTGACCTCTGATGCTGACTCGGACATGCTGGGGCCACACAATAGCCTGTTGAAGTTGGCCCAGTCATCTGACAGTGCAGTGCTCTCACCCCAGCCTCAGGCCATGAACATGGCTGTCACAGTGACGTTTAGCCGACGTACACGCGACATTAACACCAACTTCTCTGAAGCTGTAAAACAAACTCAGACCAACACTGCTGAGTGTGTCTCATGTCAGTATCAATGACAAAGCAAATTCATAAATGAAGCCTTGAAACTACTAAGAGCAGTTGTCATGATGAGACACAAGAGCCACTAGATACTGTCTGGTACAGTTCCGTTTTTGAGAGATAGCGGTCATATAAAGGTTAATATGTAGCCAGCCATCAGCTTCTCATCCTCAAATGGGAACTGGATGAAAAACAAAAAATGATCCAAGAACATAATCCATGCACAAATGTCCTATTATACTGGGTATTGTTGTAAATTAAGGTACTAAATAGTGTTTTATTCAAAGTACCAGACTTTGAGGGGAAGGTGTCAAATCCTCTTAGAAGAGAAATAGAGAAACAAGAGCAAAATTCATTTTGGAAAAAAGTACACCCTTTCTGGGAATAGATTATATTTTGTTAAGTACTGATTGACATATTTCAATTAATATTTTTTCCCTCTTTAAATGGAAATACACAGTTTTGGAATGTTCTTTCCCTGCCCACTTAAATACATGAGAATGAAATAAAATCTTAGACTGAATATAAGGTTGGACAAACAAATGTCTGCTGTTCCTCCACTGCCTCTCTCTTTTCTCGTCCTGTTCCTCATGCCTGCTTCTTCTCACACAGGTCCTAGCATGCTGCAAACAGCACACAAACACAGACACACACACACACACACACACACACACACACGCTGCAGGCTACTGCTTTCTGCCTGCACGAGTCAGCCACACAGAAACTAGCATGCAGGCTATCTTGACTATTCTTGAGCTCTTCGCCTTGGCGTCTTATGTCTGAATGGAGTCAGACACTGTCACTCTGGACTTCTCTATTTGGAAATACTTTGTTACCAGTGATGGAAACACTTTCCCCCCCTGCACTACAAATCCTCAGCATTCTTTGTGTGCTGACTCATCAACTGCCTACGATCTTCTGGCTTCGTTTATCCAACATCCCTCCAACATTGTGGAAATGTTGAATAGACGTGTTGGCCGAGAGCTTTCTCTTCTTGGTGTCTGACCACTTGAAGGAGTGGCAAAGAATTCCTTCCTGCCTCTGAGGCAGTATGAGTGGGTGGGGGAGGTGGGGGGCACAACTGGCACTCTCAATGCCCTTATTTGGAACAATCAAATCACCTCTGTCCTCCTCACTGACTTCAATTCCTTTTACAGGTTAGAGCACATCCTCCCCAACTTGGGCTGGGGAAGAGGCAGGCGTACCCCTCTGGAGAAGAACGATTCGTGGTAAGACACAGATGACAGAAAACTCCCATTTTCTCTGTTGTCCTGACTTGTAAACTCTATCCATTCCACATGAGTGGGTTGTCTAAATTTAAGCCCAAAGTGGAGAGAGGGAAGGAGGCAAGACTTCAGAATATTTCTTGCCTTTTGTCAGTGTGTCCAATTGTGCTGTAAGTATTACAAGGAAATAGCTACCCATTTGTCTATATTGACTGTAAAAAGTAAACCACCGGTTATCTGCATAATGGCTGATAATGCCTGAGACGCTGATATTAGCAAGGACAGAAACACACCTATAAAAACACACAAAAAACAAAAGCAACATTCAGGACAATGATGCAGTTCACCAACTGGCATATTAGATGCCAACACTAGATGATTCTTTCACAAAAGGGTTCAGGCCTTTCTGACCACTGAACAGAGTGAAATGTTGAACTCAGAAAATTAATCTAGCACGTTCAAGCAGCTCTAGCTGGAGTCCAGACACAAAAAACAGTCAGAGAAAATGCTGGAAGCTTCAGCCAGCATCTCAGCCAGCCAAAACAAAAAAAGCTGTTTCTGTAAACACGATTAAAGGCATATTGCTAATCAGTCACAAAAATGTCACCCAGGCAGGAAATGGTTCAGTCTCCAATCTTGAAAAAAGTCATAACAGTTCTCCCTGTGTGTCTCTGTTGTTTTGTTTTGTCATTACCCTCTAGTTCATGGGTGGTCAAACTCTCCTGGTGCAATGATATCTTTACCAGCCACAATATAAACGGGACCTGATGAAAAGTATATGGAAATAGCTGCAGAATAGACCGGCCAGGCTGGTGCTTGGCTTGTTTTATCTCCAAACTATCTCCCATCTAATGCAGCCTTGCTGTATCAGCAATCACCATCATCGTAGATGGGTGAAAGTAAGGTCAGGAGACATGAAAGATAAGTGTTTAAGATGGCTGACAGTATAAAGCAGTTTTTACACTGCCTGGCATCCATTACTCTCCATTACGGAAAGGAGCCATGATGAATCTCAATGTGCTGTATCTATGCAGCCATTAGCGGCAGTCAGTGCTGACCATACAATATATCATTACAGCATCTCTGCCCACAACAAGCTTTAGTATGACTATGATGTAAGGCCCAGATTCTCCATCAGCTGGGATGTTACCACTGTGCTTGGCTACACACAAGACCACAGGGTTTTCTACATGTCTTACTTGTATTTGGTCCTGCTACATCCTACAAATTTTGCCAACTTTGACATTAAAATAAAAGCAAAAGGAAGAAGAAAAAAATACAAAAAAAAACAAACTCCACATGTGAAATATCTCGTTTAATATCCATACCGATGTGCTTTAGTATAATTGCTGCTGCAAGCTACATGAATGGCATTCTCAGTTTAATGGAAGGTAAAAAAAAAAAAAAAAGGCCTCTTGGGTTTGAGACTGACTAACAGAGGCAGTTTTCCCATGCTGCAGGGTATGCTAATGTTTCTTGCTCAGTGGTTGGTCACTAAAGCCCTATTTCACTTCCTGTTTACCGTCTTCACCAGCGATAGCTTTACTCCTAGGAAATGCATAATCTTTTGTCTTCAACTGTAAGGAGTCTACGGAATATTTTCTCAGAAGTAAAAATAGGTCAAATTCATGCCCAAAACGTTAAGCTCGCAGAACAACTACTTATGGTGATTGAGACACGTACAACAATCTGGTTATGTCGAAGGTTAGTGTAAGAGAAGACAGATGAAATAATCCCGTGCAGAGAGAATGAAACAGCCTAGACGGCCAATAAAAAAGAAGAAAAACAACAACAGCCACCACCGAGGAAACTGGATTTGTCACTAGGGAGACAATAGAAGGTTTTGTACATTGAGCAACTCCTGTAGCAAAGCGTCTAATCCACGGGGCAGGCCAGCATAATGGCCTATTTATGAGTATGAGAAGTGGGAGGACCTATGGGGGGTAAATTGTTAGAGAGGAGGGGGTCGAAATGATTAGGTGTTGTGAGGCAAAAACACACAAGGCAACACATTTAATAAATGGAGAGCTTGGAATGATGAAACACACAGGCATTGTGATGGGTTTGCCACACTGTCACACCAACAGTACAGCAATGCCCTAAAGAGCCCTCTGAGGTGCATATCAATATACATCTCTTCATGGTGCATGAAATAAAGCCATTATTCTTACTTCATTATAGGCAAAAATTCCCACAAGCACATCCCAATTATCTCAAATTGTTATTGCTTCTCTGGCGTGGGGGTAAGTGTGTATGTTTAGAACGCCTTAGCTGAAAAATTAATCCAACAGACTGCTAATGTTCAGTCATTTGTATGGTGTAGAACGAATACCGGTAATCCAACTACAGTTCTGCAAAAGGCACTGAAGGCAACAGTTCGATCAATAATCAAGAAATACTCATGACACTTTGATGACGGTCGTCTAGAAACTCCTCATCAAAGTGAAAACTGTGTGGATCTGAGAGCATGTTAGAATTTCTTCAGTATTTTGAATTCCATAATAAATTTAGCGAGAAACATTGCACACAGGCTGAATCAACATCTGTCAGATTCTGCCCACTGTTCAGACTTTAAAGACGAAAAAAAGAAAAATGACTGTAAAAAGGAATTAAGAGAACAAGTGGAGACATGAAGAGGCAGCATCCCAACGCAGACTACACAAACTGATGGATATTACACAATACCAAGTCATGAATGCCCATCTATCGCAAAACGGATGAGTTTCATCTGTTATGCCTCAAAGGACGGATGCAGTAATGTTGCAAAATGCTTTGAATAGCTGCTGCTGGCCTATGGGGACACGAGGTCAAGAAGTCGCAAGTTTTTATAGAGGAAGAGATGATGACAAATGGGAAGATCCACTGTGAATCCACATTCCGGTTAGTACCATACCACTTTGCAGCCAAGGCAGTTCTATCATATGGAGGAGGCAGGAGTCGAGACACAAAGGAGACTGAGGAGGAGACCATTTCCCTGCTTTTAAGTTTGATCAATAATGACCTCAGACAAGAGTACAAAGAGACAAGCGGAGCAGCTTTCTCCTACCACCTCAAAGAAGCCAGCTTGGCATTGCTTCCAGGCATTTAGAGACCAAGCACAGAGCCTCAAAAACAGCATGTTAAAGAGAAGCATTACACCTGTCTGTCTGTGCGTTTGTGTGCGTATTTTTGAGCACAGGGGCAGCCATATAGTTTCCACCAGACAATCGTTTAGTCAGAGACATGACCAGCGAGTCATAGCAGGAGTCACCTCTCTGACAATAACAATGAATCATAATACAGACGGATGCATTTCCTGTGTCACCAAAAACAGAGATAAGAAATCACAGCGGAATATGGTCTTGGTTGGGATGTTTGGCTCTGTAAACAGTGACTTTTTTCTATAAACAGTTACGCTCAGAAAAATTTAAGGATACAAACAGAGCAAGAATTTAGAGACATGATCTTCAAAGACAGCACAACATTTTTCAACAATGAACATCAAATTGCACGTGTGCTCCTTTTCTAATTTTCGAAAGCGCATAAATACATTTTTTGGAACACGTGGTACTAAAAACGGCAGCTTCCTAAACCCACAGATGCCCGGCTCAGGTGGTCAGTGGACACCAAAGTGGCAGAGACATTTCTATCGACTGAGAAGGCCTGCGTAAAGTTGGGATGCTGTGTTGGCGCTGTGCTGCGTTGGGGGAAATCGTTGTACTTTTGACCAGTGGGCTGCAGTTCTGTGTCAACATTTACATTCCAGAAGGATGAGAGACAATGAACTTGAATGTGGAATAGCATTCCATTCCTCACCTATTATAAAAGGTGACGTGAACTGTTTAGGCCATCCGCTCAGTGGAAAGCCAGTCAAAGCAGTAACCAGGTAATGTAAGCCATGACATTATCAACTAATAAAAGAGATGCCACTCTGAGGGTCAGGATGACAAGAAAAGAAAAAAAAAGCTGGCTATACACAAAAAAGTCATAATGTTAACACTGCATAGGGCAGTGTTTTGTGCTATCTAAATGAGCTGAGTGGTTTTGTTTTTTTTTCAAGAATTTGACAATGCCTCTTATCTTATCTTTTTGTGGGGCGTGGAATGATTTTTATGTCTCGCTACCATGGCCCTTATGTTGTCATGGTGGCGTCTGTGTGTGTACCACATTAATGTGAACACAGGAACAATACATGGTAGATCATTCACACTGTGATCACAGGCTCTCCCTGTAGAGTAGATAAGTTTAGTTTTTAAGTACCTTGCTATATATTTTTCTGTATTAATGAGGGAACTCCTAAATGCTTTAATACGCACAACTTGTATTAATGCTGCCCATGTGTTATGTGAAGACAAGCGTCTTAACATAGAAAAATATGTGCTACCTAATTAAGTAGGTTAAGAAGTAACCTCACTAACATAAGTGGTTATGTTTTTTCTTAGCGAATGACGGGATATTATGTGATTCAAGTCCCCCTTATTACTGCTACATAGAGAAATGTGTGCAAAACAAATACAAACCCTAGACCAACCCAGGGGCCAAGCCATGAAATATTGTTATGAAAAAGGGCAGTGAGATAGGCTCGAGATAAAGAACTAGTTGTACAGGTTAGTCATCAACCCTCAATCTTTGTACTCTGAACTTCATAGTCCAGAATTAAACTCTTGTACAACACGTTCTCGTGTGTCAAATCTGGTCCCTCATCAGAGCCGGAGCACCACTCAGCTTAAATGTGAAGGAGAGGGGAAAACCAGTGAAGGAAAGGGAAAAATCAGCCCAGAGAAGCCCTAGCCAAGAGCGGTAGCTTCAAAGCATGTAATTGCCAACTGCACAGGCTGTGACAGGATGTGGAATTCGTGGACATGAGTCTTCCACAGAGCAATTTTGTTCCGGGTGCAACCCTCCCATAGCCTATTCCCAGAGGGAGAAAAATAGTAGACGAAGAGCAGCTTAATGTGTGGCTGTGGAATTGAAGGCTGGGTAGTCCTGCACTGTATTGTACACAGTGATATATATTTGGGGCGGCAGAGAAACCAAGTGGTTATACTTCAACTGGAAGAGCAAGGTTCAGATGTCTTGCTGAAGTGCCCTTGAGCAAGGCACTGAACCTCTAGCATATGCCCTGTGGCTGACAGTGACCTCTGAGCTGCGATGAAGAGAGAACTGCCAACTGGGGGGCAACAAAGTATCATATTTATATTAATACTTCTATAATTACATTCTACAGTAACAGCCTTTATTGGCGCTAAGCTAAATTGCTGCAGCCAGAGGAAACTGCCATAAATAGGTGCGGTGGTAAACACATAAAGCAGTCAACTCAACATGGAGCGTTTGCAACAGATAGAAAACTATGTTGTCACTTGACCCGCTCACTTTAACTCGTCTGTGTCTTGATTGCAGATTTGCACTGGCTGGACTGAGCCACCGAGTGGACCACACAACCCGCAGCCACCCAGTCACTCAGTTACAAATATTACAGAAAAAAAGACACACTGCTACAACATAGCAAGTGCCTCTTAATTGAAACACCATAACAGCCAGACGCTCGATTCATATCTGAGTGGGAGACGTGTTTGGTGCTGGAGCAACAAAACTACGAGGTACACTTGAAAGTGCCATTTGAAATGTTCATTCATCGTGTGTCGCTGCCAATTAAATAACCGTCGGCTTTATAAAACTACTGTATAACTAGCTCAAACAAACAAAAATGTAGCCTGGACACACAATGAAGATGAAGGGATTTGAAGCCGCTTTACCCACCTCATTGTTCGGCCAGAGTGGAGGTCCTCTCCTCGTATACAAGTTTGGCTGACTTCAGAGTTGAAGCCCGGGGGTTAAAAGGCAAACGAATAAAATAGAAAAACGACAAAAATCGGCGACACACGCATCTACACCCGCAAAC